>CAIGRT010074027.1:0-19468 GCA_903798405.1 Fraxinus platypoda | reverse complement strand
ATACCAATCAAACGCAACTAATTACCATTTCCAGGGAAAATAATTTCTAGGCAATTATTTTCCCTGGAATTCATTTTCTTTCCACCCCATTTTCCAGCTTGCAATCAAACGGACCCTTAGTGTAAGAAATCATTTTCAGTGGTTTGAGAATAAGATAGGAATAGGAAAATACTTCCTAAATGAACAGTTGTGGGAGGATTTCCTCCTTCAAGAGAGTAGGGAATAGCAACACTTGACCTATTTTCCTCAATTAGTCAAGTAATAAAGAGAAAATTACATAACTACAAAGGTTTCATGATATATTGTCAAAATTAATAAACTTGTAGATTTTTTTTCAAAAATCAGATGTTCACATTTTGTAACTTATAATTTAATTAATCAGATTATAATCACAATAACACATAATTTATGGTCATGATCACATACTAATCACAAATCACACAAAGTCATGATCACAATGACATAATTTGTAGGTCACAATTACGTATTTTAGTCACAAATCATAAATTTAACAGTCATATATTATTTATTAGTCATAAATTATCTAAGGTCATGGTCACGAAAATACAATTTATAGGTCACAATTATGTAATTTAGTCACAAATCACACATTTAATAGGCCACTTACTATTTATTAGTCACAAATTATCCAATTGATTGGTGACTATTATCCGGTTAATGGTCACATCTCCGTCGCTGTAGTGGCAAAAGAATGAGCAGAAGCGGCCACAAAAGATGGTTAATGAGTCGAAGCGGCCAGTGAAGACATTGGAGGGGAGCTAGAATCCGGTAAGGTGCTTCCAGTGATCGTGAAGGTTCAGAGCAGATACATTAGAAGTAGTGTTATGCAACAACGGTGAATGTTTCTGCTAACAACGATGGTTGGTGGAAATGAGGTTACGATTATGCTTTTAAAATAAAGTGAGTGGGTCTAGAATAGGGTGGTGAGGGGAGTAAGCTTATTTTGGAACAAAAAAATAGTGTTCTAAAAAGCTCGTTTAGGCGGCGCTTAAGCACTGTCTAAGCTCGAAGCTCGGTCAAAACGTTTCGCTTCGCGTTTAGACCTTTTTTTTTTGTTGAATTTTTTCCTTCATCTCTTTCGTTTTCTCTACGTGCACTTTATTAGTTTTTTTTATTTTTATTTTTCCTTTTTTTAAAAGTCTTTTATATGACTTTAGCTTCTAATTTTTATTATTTGACTTTAATTTCAAGTTTTTAAAATATTTTATATGTACAAAAGTTAAAAATAATTGTATCTAAATAGTTAGATAAGATTTACCGTATGGTGATATCTACATTATGTAATTATGATCTTGAAATTCGTTATTTTTTTTTTTACAAACTCCAAAAGCATGTATGAAATTCCTATAAATCTATTAAGTATGACTTGTCTAATTGAAAAATTAAAATTATGAAAAATATTCTAATTTTTGCATTTTGAAAACTTGAAAATTGTACAATTAACTAATTGTAGGAATTATTAAGTAAATATAGTTTTTTTTATAATTTTAAATGTTTGATGTATATTATTTTAATTATTAAATAATTAAAAAATTAAAATAATATTAAAAATAAGAAAATATTTTTTTACGCATAAGTGTCGCCTAGGCTCGCTTAAAATGGTAAATCTTGAAACTCCACCTCCACGCCTAGCCACTCTTTACGTTTTTTACAATACTGCAAAAAATTCTTCACACTTGATTACTGAAATTTAAAAAATTAGAAAGTAGAGGGTGGGTGTAATTTTTGCAGATAGATGTACCATAGTTAGGGGCTTAATTAACCAAGAGCTTGGGCTTCATAGCTAAATTCAGTTAAGAATATTTAGGCCCAACCCCATTACCCCACACCTATTAATGAAAAATACTTGATTTCAAAGTGGAAATTACGCTACCAAATTTTTTAAAATTTTTTAAGATTCAATTTCAAAAATCAGATTAAAGTTTATTTATTAAAAAAAATCAAATATTAATTCAAACCATAATTCAATATTTTAATACTAATTATATTATTAAAAATAATTAATCTACCACATCCCCTCTGCCTACCGAACAAATCCTAATTCATTATCTCAAATTTCTCTTTACCCTCTTCATTTCCCACCGCCGATCCACTTTCACATCCACTCCGTCGTCACCATCACATGCTACAGTCACCGCGTGCCACTTGTATTCCCTTTCATCTCCCTCCTCCATTTCTCTATTTGTGATGTCGTAGGCGCGGACAGTGACAGTCACTGAGCGCGGTTGTGCCGCTACGTGCAACACTCACAAGTCGCGACGCCACACACTGTGCCGCTGCGTGTGAAGAACAAAGGAAAAGGAAAACTGAGAGAAAGAATTGAAGAGTGAATTCTATTGAATTTAACTCATTTCATTAATTGAATTTACAAGAGCTCGAGCTCTATTTATACAGAAGAAGCTCAACTGATTGAATAACAAAAACAACAGAAATTAACTAACGTCTCTAACTAACTTGAACTAAATTAGCTAACTCTTCCAACTAACTTTAACTAACTTCTAACTGACTTTGCTTTTTCTTCCTTTCTCTTCAACTCCATGTTGTCGATTTGTAAGGTGATACTCCAAGACCCCCCTCCCCCCCCCCTCAAGAGGAGCATGTATATTTATGATGCTCATCTTGCGCAAATTGTGATCGAAAGGCAGTGATCCGAGAGATTTTGTGAATATGTCTGCTAGTTGTAATCTTGAGGGAATGTAAAAGAGCTTAATTACACTTTGCTGTAGTTTTTCTTTAACAAGATGGCAATCTATTTGAATATGTTTGGTCCTTTCATGCTGTACGGGATTGGTGGCAATGGATAAAGCGGACTTGCTGTCAGTGTAGATCATAGTGGGCTGAGAATGATCAACATTAAGATATTGAAGAGCAAAGAACAACCATTTGACTTCACATGTGGTGGCTGCAAAAGCTCTATATTATGCCTATGCAGATGAGCGGCTGACTGTGGCTTGTTTCTTTGATTTCCATGAGATTAATGAGTCTTCTAGAAAGATTGCATAACCTGTAATGCTTCTACTGGTATCTAAGCAGCCTGCCCAGTCACTATAAGAAAAGGCCTTCAATTTTAAGTCTGAGGATGAAGAAAAGAATAGCCCCTGACCTGGTGTTGCCTTTAAGTATCTAAGCACATGTATTGCAGCTTGATAATGAGCCACTATAGGTTTAGCAAGGAACAGGTTAAGAACCTGAACAGAATAAGCCAAGTCAGATCTTGTAATTATCA
Organism: Fraxinus platypoda; assembly: GCA_903798405.1. Taxonomy (NCBI): domain Eukaryota; kingdom Viridiplantae; phylum Streptophyta; class Magnoliopsida; order Lamiales; family Oleaceae; genus Fraxinus; species Fraxinus platypoda. The sequence goes on along the minus strand of CAIGRT010074027.1, from coordinate 16,221 downwards.
AATACAATAATTTGCCAATCAATCTTCTGTAACCTAAGGCATCCTCATATAGATCTGAATCCTCTGCACTGAGTTTGAGTTTAAATTCCATTGGGAATGCAACTGGTTTAGAGTATATAAGACTCGTATCCTCAAGTATGTCCAAAGCATACTTTCTTTAACAAATTGAAATTCCAAACTTTGATCTAGCCACTTCCAATCCGAGGAAGTACTTCAGCTGTCCCAAGTCTTTGATTGTAAACATATCATGTAGAAAAATCTTGAGTTGCTGGATTTCAGTGAGATTATCACTAGCTAGTAAAACATCATCTACATATAATAGTAGTGCAATGAAAGAGGTGTTAGTTTTCTTAATGAAAAGTGAGAAATCGGAATTGCCTTTAGTGAATCCATAATCAAGAAGAGCTTGGAAAAGTTTTGCAAACCATTGTCGAGAGGCCTACTTCAAACTATAGAGACTTTTTAGTAGTTTACAAACCACATTGGGTTGTTTAACTTCCAAACCATGGGGTACTTCCATATAAACTTCATGCAATTCACCATGTAAAAATGCATTATTTACATCTAATTGGTGGACATGCCAGCCCTTGATAGCAGCCATAGCCAGCAATAACCGAATTGAAGTGATTTTTGTCACTGGAGAGAAAGTATCAAAGAAGTCCAATCCTTCTTGTTGGGTGTAACCTTTAGCCACCAACCTTGCTTTGTGTCTTTCTATAGTTCCATCAGCCTTGTATTTTACTCGAAAGACCCATTTGCAACCTATAGGCTGCTTATCTTTAGGAAGAGTAACGAGATCCCAAGTTTTGTTTAACTCTAAAGCATTTATTTCATTCCTCATAGCAACTTACCATTCATGTATTTTTGCAGCTTGTTTATATGTTTTGGGTTCTTTTGTAATAGAAATGGAAGCTAACAAGGCCTTGTGAGGTGCTGAAAGTCTATTGACAAAAAGAAAAGTTGATATAGGATAGAGATTACATGTGTAAGGAGAACAATCAATGGAAGCAGATGATTTGTTTGCATAAGGAAACAAGGAGACATTGCCACAATAGTAATTCTGCAGAAATTTTGGTGGTTGTTTAGGTCTTGTGGATTTTCTGATGTGAGAATCAGTGGTGATGGGATCTGCCGAATCAATAGGAACAGCATCAGTATGATGGTGGCTGTCGATTTGTGAATTATCTGAGGGCTCTTGTGAAGTAGCATATTGATCAGATGGTATATGAACAAGATGGTGATAGTCTTTCTATGAGAGAGTGCTATGATCAGAGGGAGATATATGATTATTTGAGAGAGAGGCTTCATGTGAAAATTCTGTATGAAGAAATAGAAAATTTGGTATTTCAAAATGAAAAGGAAGCTGCTTGAATGGAAAGTTGGTTTCATGGAAACAACATTTCTGGAAATGAAGATCTTGTTTGTGCTCAGCTCCATGAATTTTTAACCTTTGACATCAGATGGATATCCTAGAAATAGACACTTAGTTGTTCTTGGATCAAACTTTTGTCTGTGACTAGTGATGGTAGATGCAAAACATAAGCATCCAAAGACTTTTAAATGAGAAAGATTAGGTGGTTTGTTGAACAACATCTCAAAAGGTGTTTTGTTTTGGAGAAGAGGGGTTGGGATTCAATTTATGATATGTGCCGCATTTAGCACACAATCACTCTAAAAGGTTAGAGGTAAGTTTGTTTGGAACATCAGGCTTCTGGCTGTATTTAACAGATGTTGGTGTTTCCTCTCAACAACGCCATTTTATTGTGGGGTTTCAACACAATTCCTTTGATGTACAATTCCATTTTCGGCGTAAAACTTTGCAAGAGTAAATTCTGAACCATTATCTGTTCTTATGGTTTTAACTGAGTGTTAAACTGAGTGGTTAACATTTTACAGAAGTTTTGCAGCAATAAAGACGCTTCTGATTTGTTTTTGAGCATATATACCCAAGTGCATTATGTAAAATCATCTACGATGGGAAGGAAGTATTTGAAACTAGAATATGATATTGTGGAAAATGGACCCCATATGTCACAATGAATCAAATCAAACTCTTTATTAGAAACACTTTGTGATACAAGAAAAGAGAGCCTCTTTTGCTTTGCTAGAGGGCAGATTTCACAGACATTTGCACAATCAAATGTTACTGAATTGTCTATTTTCTTAAGGAAAGGCTTTCTAGAATTTGAGACATGACCTAATCTTTAGTGCCAAAGGTTTTGAGAAGTGGCTGAAGCAAGGATTGGTGCAAAGGCAGATTGATATTGTTGGTAGGAATTAGTAGGTTCATGTTGCTGATAGGAAGAAACTTTGGAAGGAGCTTGAGAGATGTGATAAAGTCCTTATTTCTCAAATGCAACCCCAATCATCCTCTTCATCGATTGGTCCTGTAAGAGGCAATAAGATCCAAAGAAAGATACACAAAGATTAGATTCTTTGGTTAATTTTGAAACAGACAATAGGTTGAAAGAAAAGCTAAGAACACATAGGACACTATTTAAGTGGAGTATGCTGGAGAGATTCATAGTTCTAGTATATACTGCTGGAACGATTTGTCCATTAGGAAGGTTAATGAAGTTTGATATTGGTTTAGGGGTAGAAGAGTACAACAGAGGTGAACAGATCATATGATCTGTTGCACCAGTATCTAATATCCAAGAAAATTCAGAATGTAACCTGGTAAAGATAGAATTACATTGATTAAAAGGTTCACCAAAGAAATGAGAAGTGGTTGCTACGTTTGCTGCTGCTGCAGGTATACCAGTGTTTGGAGTGGAAGTTGAATTGGCAAGTGCTATAAGTTTATTAAGCTCTTCAGCGGTTAATTTGAACCTTTGATTCTCATTACTACCTTGAATACAAACCTCTTCAGTTGAAATGGCTACGTGTGCAAAGGGAGGATTCATTTTTCCCTTTGGTCCAGTCCCTCCAGGGGGATAACCATGTAATTGAAAACATTTATCAATTGTATGGCCATTGTAACCACAATGAGTGCAATGAAGCAAAGATTTCTTTGACTTATCTTTGGAGAACCTGAACTGATTAATCTGATTAGGCTGAGTGTGTTGTTTTGCTAACAAAGCATGAGATTCATTTTTTGCATAATTTGTTAATTGCCTCTGACTTTCTTCTTGAAGCAACAATAAAAAGACTTTAGCCATGCTAGGCAATGGCACAACAAGCAATAACTGACTCCTCACAGATGCATAGGAATCATTAAGGCCTATAAGGAACTTCAACACATAATCTGATTGCTGTCGAAGTAGTAGGAAATTGAACAGATCACATGTGGAAGAAGCCATTTTGCCAATGTACAATTTGGAAAAGGCTTATAGCTCACATATCCATCCCAAAGAGTTTTAAAGGCACTGAAATATTATGTAATTGATGATGAACCCTGATTTATGGAACTTAGGGATTTTTCAAGATGAAATACCCTTGGACCATCACTTCTCAAATATCTTATTTTCAACTCACTCCAAAGATCCATAGCCGATGCAACATAGAGTAAACTATTTCTAATGTTTTTAGAAATAGAATTCATAAGCAAGAGAGTACCAAATTATTTGCACGAAGCCAAGCGATATGAAGGATACTCTGAGTAACATGAGGAGAAAAGATTGAACCATCAATGAAAGCCACCTTATTCTTCACAGTCAGAGCAATGGTGATCGAGCAGCTCTAAGCAATGTAATTGTCTCCTACAAATACTTCTGAGACCAAAAGAGAACCCGGATTATCACTAGGATGGAGATAATATGGGCTAGATGAATCATCTGAAGGATTGAGATGATTTACTTCTGTTATTTTATCAAGAAGAAGAGAAAAATTGATATGGGTTTAAACAGATTGCAATTCCTGAGCAGATTGCAATCGATTTATAGTTCAGAAAGAGGGAAAAGGGCCTGAGCAGATTACAATGTCGATTCCAAGTTCAGAAAGAGGAAAGGCGCGGAAACAAGTATGGTATTGATTGCTCTGATACCATGTGAAGAACAAAGGAAAAGGAAAACTGAGAGAAAGAATTGAAGAGTGAATTCTATTGAATTTAACTCAGTTCATTGATTGAATTTACAAGAGCTCGAGCTCTATTTATACAGAATAAGCTCAACTGATTGAATAACAAAAACAACAGAAATTAACCAACTTCTCCAACTAACTTGAACTAAATTAACTAACTCTTCCAACTAACTTTAACTAACTTCTAACTGACTTTGCTTTTTCTTCATTTCTCTTCAACTCCATGCTGTCGATTTGTGAGGTAATACTCTAAGACTGTGGGTTTGGGGGTTTCGTTGGTGAGGTGGTAGCTGTGGTGTGGTTGTGTTGCTTGAGATGGTAGATTCTAGCAGGCACTGGTAATGGTGGCAATAGACCAATGGTAATGTTGTGGTTGATTGGAGTTGTACGTGAAAGTAGACGTGGGGATGGTAGGTGGTTGTTGGAGCAGGCGGTTGTGGAGGTGGGATGCAGCGGCGATGGTAGTGCTGTAGCGACAGTGGTGATGGTGAGTTGGCGGTGGTGGTGAGGTGCTGACGACAATGGTGATAACGTTGTTAATGGTTTTGGGTGAATTGGCGTGGGGTGGAGGTGTTTGAGAAAAAAATATTTAATTGATTGTAATCAATGAATAAATTGTTAATTGATGATCGATAATTTGTGACCAATAAATAATACGTGATCTAAAAATTTGAGTCTTGATCTATAAAACTTGTAATTTGTGATCAATAAATAAATTGTGACCTATAATTTTTTTTTTATTTGTAATCGATAAATAAATCGTGATCTATAAAAAATTTTATTCATGATCGAGAAATAATTTGTGACCAATTAATTACATAATTTGTAACCAAATAGAATAGAATTGTGACCTTAATATTTTGATTAATTATTTCATGAATAAAATGTAAATAATATCTGATTTTTTGAAATTAAATCTTTTTTCTTAATTTTGAAAGATCGTATTTAATCTCTTTTACATGATTTTTCCCCATTTCTAATATTATATTTAAAACTCACGCTTTTTCACAAATCCATCAACTCATGACAATGGTTGAATTTTTTATCCTAATTTTAGGGTAAACATTTAAAATGATCATCATATACCCTATACTTCCCAAATAAATTCGAATCCCTAAAATTACCCACATTATTTTACACTGAAAACCCTAATCAATTCATGAAATATAAACCCTACATACAGTAACCTACACCACATTTGCAGCATTTTACACCCAAAACTTCACTAAAAAAATGGCCCCCCCCCCCCCCCCCCCCAGCTTGGAAAATTGTGATTACTCATTTGTCATCTTTGAAGCTCTCTGCAGAACCTCAGTTAGAAAAATTACAATTAAAAGTACGTCCGAAGATTTATTTGTCTTTCAATATCAAGTTGAATGCTGAATTTTGTGTTTCGATAAGGTAATTTTGGTTTTGGAATCGATTAAAGATTAAAATGTTGGTTTTTTTCCTGCGTACAGGGAAATATGTATAGGCACCTTACAGGTGCTGCTGGCATAGCACCTGCATGGTGCTTTTTTTTTTTTTGGTTGATTTTGCCAAAAATCAATGGAAAATGGTCAAGTGTTCATCTGTAAATATGTTCGTATGGCATTATTTTAAAAGGTTTAATCTATGTGTACATAGGCGTTGACATAATGTGAGTGGGGTGGAGCCCATGCTACAGTATCGTGGGTCCCACTCCACTCATATTATGTCAACCCTTGTGTACACACATGACATGATCCATTCTAAAATGTTATTTTGATNGTTGATTTTGCCAAAAATCAATGGAAAATGGTCAAGTGTTCATCTGTAAATATGTTCGTATGGCATTATTTTAAAAGGATTAATCTATGTGTACATAGGAGTTGACATAATGTGAGTGGGGTGGAGCCCATGCTACAGTATCGTGGGTCCCACTCCACTCATATTATGTCAACCCTTGTGTACACACATGACATGATCCATTCTAAAATGTTATTTTGATCAAACATACATAATTGTAACTAATCTGGATAAGGTACTTCTGTCACATCAAAAATTCTGACATAATCATAATTACAATATTTATTTCTTCCTTTATCTTGTGTTAAGGTACAAGTAATTCTCCCAAAAAAAAAAAAAAAAGTGTATCTTGTAATATATTGCCGTTCCCAATATTTTCATTACACATACCATGATATGCCCCTGTTATGTAATTTCCCCAACTCAAATTTTGGAATTTTAAAATTTGAATCTTCTAAGAAATTTTTGGGATAATGGAATTCATTGTAACCGAATTAACGTTCAAATTTTATGTCCTTGAAACACTTTTAGATTACATTCTTATTTTTAAATTAATACAAGATGTCATTGAAATCAGTTATTCTACAAATAATAATAATAATAATAATAATAATAATAAGATAGAGTTAAAAGATTTATTCGTCTATCACATTTTAAAATAAGTCAAAAACATAAAAATAAAATTAATACTAGATATGTATCCCTCGCTTTACACTGAGCTAATAGTATTTTTGAAGAAAACTTAATTAAGGACAAATTTGCAGCTAACGAAAGATTACAAGTATATGATGAAAAAAGGTTAATGATATAAATGTGATAATGAATAAAAGTTAGAGACATAAATGCAAAAATAAGCAAAATCCTAAGATTTTTATTACAATTAATATATAATGTAACTAACGAAAAATTTGATTTTAATATTAACTAACGAAAAATTTGATTTTAATATTACCGCAAGAAAAAGATTTATGTGTAACGTAAAATTTATGTTACAATATTGGAGATATATGGGTGGGCGTGGGTTGGGACACGACCCGGTCAAGTTTGAAATTTGACCCGACCAACCAAGCTTGGGTAGGTTAGGATTGAGTTGATCGATTATTGGCTTTCAAATATTCTAAAATAATATCATGATTTCTAAATAATTTTTTTTGTTTTAAATATTTTTTTATTTAACTAGGTAGGGTTAAACGATTTTTAATGGGTAACCCGCAATCCAACCCAACCCAATCTAAAATTTGACTAATAAACTCGAACGCAACCAAATTTATTACAAAAACCAAATCAAATCAATCTGTTTGAATGATTTGGGTTAGTTTTTGCCCAACCATGAAGATATGTGGATTTCATAGCCTTTTAGTTCGGCCCATGGGCTTTTATCACTATCACTATCACTACTCTTATAAAAGAGAAGATCCCAACTTCACTGTTCATTTTGGATCACTCGTTTTCTCAGCTAACTAGTTCCTACTGTTCATTAACCAGTTGGGCTAAAATGACTCTATTTTGATATTATATTTTCTCTCACGCGTTTTAGCTTTTTACGCTTTTTCAGATTCGTTTATCTCCCATTTCTCTCTAATGGCTTTTGTGGGCAACATCAGCGCCACAGTGAGGCCCAATATCGCGACTGATGACATGGAGATGATGGCGATTGGGCTCGGTACATCGCGGTGGTCACTGTGGATCTTCGAAAAAACAAATATCAATAGACAAGTGAGAGCTCCGATGGTCGAGATGTTCAGCAGGTACTGAATGTTTCCATTGTTGGATAAATTGGTGCATAATTTATATTCTGCTAATAAAAAAATACGAGAACTCAAATAGAATAGAGCAACAACTTATCGAAATCATATTACGTACATAATAATGAGCAAATCACTACTTACTTAAATGTAGAAAATACAGAAATCGAAGGAGATAAAATGAAACATCTCCTTAAAACAGATTTCACTCCTACAATGGTGCTAACATGATCAAATGGATGTCCGTCTCTCCAAATACAACGCTTCTTCAAAAATTAATATAGCTCACTTTTAATTTTGTCGAGCGAGCCAATGCTTGACTGTACTCTTTTAGAATGGAAGATATCGAATAGTAAATATCGAACACTAAACTCAAAATAGTATGGAAAATATTTTGACAAAACCAATTATTAGGAATTGATTTGGAGTAAAGAAAATGGAATTAGGTTGTATATGTCTCTTCGAATGGTTACATCTTATAGCCAAATTAATTCCAACCGTTACATGACTCCATTTCAAAATTGATGGTTTAGATCGCACATTATCAAAATGTTACACCCATTCGAGACAACTCTTTGGTATGTACCATTTGCATTGAAGAGTTGCACATATTGGAAGCTTTTCCAATTTACACATTTTAATCCTTATGGTACCCTAAAATTTCAACAATCCCCACATGGATAGAAAAAGTCGACTCAAAACAAGAAGACGAGGAAGAGTACAAGTGAAATATAATGCATCAGGATCGGTAGTTTTCACTTTAAACCTTATTTAGTAAGAATCTATCGGACTGACCTGACTAATCTGTGAACATAACGTTTTAAACTGTCAGCCGTTATTGTAAGCCTAGACAATAAATCAAACACATTATCTTTCATATCAAATTTTGGTTCTCTATTTTATTCATTATTTCGGCCATGCAACTTCTTGGTTCTGCAAGCACGCTAGAGAATTCGCCTAAGTAAAATCCCATAGAACTGGCCGAGTTCGCACTCACACGGAGCAAAGAGTAGAGCCGCCTCTATGTTTTTCTAAAAATATTCAATATAATTTCAAGGGTGCAGAAATTGTTGTATCCACTAAATGTCACATGTTTAATTTTTCAGTAGCTCTAGATCTTACTTGAAATCCTGATATATTTAATGAATTTTTACAAATTAACTATGGCCAAGATAATTATGTACTTATCGATTGTCTTCCATAAAAGATAGCAGACTATTGCCTACTTCTAACCTACGGAAGATTTCCATTAGGCTTGTGCTAGAGAAGAAATCGGTTCTGTATTGACTTTCTTATCGACATATCTTTGTTTACAATATAATTGAGAGAGGTCTCTTCTTAGAAGTTTAATGTATGCTGATTGATTTTTTGTTCAATTTTCCTTCTTCTTTGGTTAATTTTGAAGGATGCCCTATATGTAAAGTTTTAAATCTTTTATAGGCCATCTTCAAGTCCCTAAAAACAATGCGTGGAGGAATCTCTATTTGTTTCTCCCAGGTAAACTGTAGCTTATTGTATAAATTTGACATAATTTTTCGATGAAAATCCCCTATTCATGTATCTAAATGATACTTCAGTTTGGAAATTGCAATTCACTTGAACAACAAGGTTTTACTAGGAACAAAACTTGGATGATTGTGGATGATGCTCCTCCTTTCCTAAATAATGATATCTGTGGTAAATCCTTCGTTGACTTGTTACTCAAACCAGGCGAAGAAGAAGTGTTGGCCTCCTGGGTAAGAACTTTTATGCTTTGGAGATTTGTAACTTTTGCGATTAGCAAGCCACTCTAGGCATTTTTCTTTATCATGCTTTACATTTCTATTTGATAGGAAACTAGATGGTCGATTGGTTGATTCTTTCAGGCTCGGTGATTTTCATCAGGCTCTCGTAGAGCTTGGTGCAATAGTATGCATCCCTTGGGCCCTACCTGCTCCACATGTCCGATTGCTCTCATGGAGCTTGGTGCAATAGTATGCATCCCTTTGAGCTCTACCTGCTCCACATGCCCGATATTGCTCTCTGCTAAGGACAAATTAGCACGAGTCAAAGGGATAGGATTTATTATGTTTCCCTATTTAGGGTGATAGTATCCCAGTAAATTCTAGAACAGAGCAGGTGGATTTTATTGCTAAGTCTGTGTCCCCAAATATTAGCAGAAGGTATTCTTGATCAAAGTTTACTCTGATTTTCTTAAAACAACATTTAAAAAAAAAAGGAAACTCAAAGTTACATCATATGAAAAGTTGTCATTGATGTTTACACCTATTTTTCCCACGTGAAACTTGAGTTCATAGCTATCGGAATTTGCATGATATATAATTAGTTAGTGATTTTTATTTCCCAATGAATTTGGTACTTAACTTTCACCATGAACTGAGTGCTACTTAAATGTTTCATGTGGAAGTGTCATTCTAGAGCTGAATAAACTTTTCATCCTGATGGTTTACTTCCATCATGCATAATTAGAGCTTATATTAGCTTCATACAAATCAGTAGCTATTTTTACCCATCAACTGTAGTGGTCTACCTCGTTGATATTGAAATTGTATAAGAGGTCAATTGAAAGGTAAATTATTAACACTTCTCAAGTCTTCTTTTTACTTCATCATTCAGTTCTTCGTTCAGAAATTTGACTCTTACATGGCTGATCACTACAGTGCAAGGACCAATGAGACGCTCAAAGAGCGAGAAGCCAGCTTTAACATTTCCATGGAGGTAAATTCGTGTTTCACTGGACAAACAACTAATCGTCTGCAAATTCAAAGGTGTGGACTGATTTCGTTGCTTGCTGCTTGTTCGGTAGACAATTTAGTTCTTCTTGTTACTCCTCTCCTCTGAGGCCCAGTGAAACGAGGTCATGTGGCACGATACGTGGGCAGACAGTCAACAAGAAAGTCAAAAAGAAGATCCAGTATGTCAAACACACAAATAAGACAAATGGCCGAGGCCCTCACACAACGTTCGAAGTCCTCACACAACATCCGAAGTTCTCACACAGCATGATAAAGTCTAGGCTGAGGTACTTCTTCAAAGACGAAGCTCAGATCCATCTGAGGCTCTCTCCAACTCATCCGAAGCTTGTTGAGCCGACGCTGTCTCTTGTAATGGATTTAAGGATCTATTGGAAGTGAGTGATGTAACACTTGTAATAAATTTGTCAGTATGTCAGCCTGTATAGGGTGGCTGACCTCTTATCAATATATTAATTGTATACAGTGATGTGAAGCCTTAGTCAGGGAGATGAGGCCACATGGTTCTGATCCAACGGTTACCACGTCGGCTAAGGCAATATAAATAGGTCCTTTTTACAATGAAAATGGGGATGGAAAAATAGAAATCCAGACGATGACATGCATTCAAAATATACACTTGAACTCTTGAAATAAAGAAATTAACATTTTCATCTATCTTTTCACATATTCCGGTTGGCTATTACATAGATTAGTTTTGGTTTTGGTTTCAACTCAGTAATCATTGTTAGTGCGATTGCTTCCGTTCCACCCGCCAGAGCTCGAACAACATTGTCTCTAGACGCAAAGTACCTCCCGCGTCCATGTCCTCATTGTTACCGTCACCATTCAAGTAGGAACGTACCGAAATCGTACTTGACTTGGCGTGAGTGGGCCCGGCATCTATTGCTTCATTTTTTGGGGTCAACACTTCCCTCCCTTCATAGATGAGAATGACAGCTAAGTTTTAAAAGTTTATATACAAGTTTTAAGATGAATTGATGAAACTCGAAACTTAAGTACACATTATTTTACACTAACATAAGACTTACTTTCAAAATAAGAAATTCTTTATTTCAAAGTAAGAACAATTTCAATTATTTAGGCCTTGTTTGACACCTATTCTCATTTTCTCTTTTTTTTTCTCTTTCTTCATTTCAACCACACATTCTTCAAATAAAATAATGTTACACACAAATCTAAAACTTTTCATTACTTTTCAACCACACATTCTTCCATCAATCACTATTCTAGAATTCATTTTTTCCCCAAAATAGGTGTCAAACACAAACTTAATTATGTTGTGAAGCAAAATGCTACTGAAACAATAATTACTATGCTCCATCTGTAGTCAACTTCTTCTTTTGCTAACCCTAGACAATCGAAGTTCACGTCAAACGGAAAACACATCTTCTCAACCACCAAGGACTCAAAACATCCGTGTCTAGAACTATACTACTGAGGACAAGAAATCATCTCAACCAAAGAATGTACGATAAAGTAAGAGTTTTAACTCATACAACACATCCATTGCTATACCTTGGAGTGACTTCAAAACCAAGCTCGGGCCATTTCTAGCAAGTATTTTAGTCAACATATATTGCAACGAGGAATTGCTTCAAGAAACTGATGGCATTTGTCCCTGACTTCTTCAAGACATCTACAAATTATGTTACGGATCTTTCATGTGATTATGACCCCATTTAATCGATGTACAAGGTATTCAAAAATTATATAATTACAACTATTGGAATTGTCAAAAGCTTCCACATTTAGTTCTTTTGATTTTTCAATGGAATCTTAATTGTGTACATGTTGTCTTTGTTGTTCCTTTCAAAACGTTTGTTTCTTATGTTTCATATATTGGTTTTTAAAGAATTGTTTCGTTTTACAACTTCTTTCTTTCATTTCGTACTAGACTAGATTGGTCCTAAAATGATTTTTTACAATTTCCTTTGTCACTGACAATGTTAGTCACTGGCACTAACATTTACCAATTCCTACTGCAAGAGCCAAGAGTAACAGTCAGAGTGATCTGGAAAGTGATTTGCATCATCAACACAAGGTAATATCTTCAAAATTCACAACAAAAATATGCTACATTGATTTGATTACATGTTAACTGGCTCGAATCTCGACGAAATAAAAGTGAATATTAATTTCACTAGAATCCTAGTTTCTATCTAATTGTATGGACTCGAAAAAAACTTATACATTCATAATAATTTTCTTCGTGAACTCTATTTAGTATTTGCATATGAAAGGAGATTTAAAATATTTAACCAACTATTTCTTATTTGCTGCTCCTTCTTTATTCACATTTTGAATTTACTCTTACATCTATATAAAACATAATTTCTTTTTACACAAATAAGTATATGGAAATTTTGTAATACACATCTCCCATCACTCATTAATATTCAACACGGTCAGAGACGGATTTAGGGGAACAGCCCGGCCCAGTCCCAGGCCCTTTTTTTAGTGTAAAAAAAAAATTGTGTAAATTTATTTTTTTTCTACATTTTAGCCTAACCTGTAATCTGGTTCTAAATCCGTCTCTGAACACGCTAACATTATTTTCAAAATAACGAATCTTGTGCACTCCACGGGTACAAGACTAGAGTTTTAAAGAAAAGTGATGAGGCTCCAAAAGTCCAATTTTGATTTTTATTAAAGGAAAGAATGTTAAACATGTCAATCGAATTGATTGAAACATTTACCAAATTTGAAATAGAAAATGGTACATTCACCCGTTTAAATTCTGATAACACTTGATAAAACGCGTGGTTGGAAAATTATCAACTTCATGAAATATGTGACTAAAATTAATTATTGACTCCAGACAAACGGGAGTTAAGTATCAAATGATGCAGTTGATATTTAGCCATTTTTTTATTTTGCTAAAATTAAAAATTAGATTTGTAATAGAACTTAATAAAATTTGTAAATCATATAAAACGTGTGATTGAAAATGAAAATTAAAAAAATAAGGATCAAATGGGAACTTTTAATGTGTGTGTATATATATATATATATATATATATATATAGTGGCTTGGGTAAGTGGATAAGATTGGACATAAATATGTCTTTACATCAAATTTTGCATCAATTTAAGAGTTTGTCTGGAGAGAATTTTAGAAAGAAAATATTTTTTTGGAGAATATATTACTAAAAATTTAAAAAATAAAAACTATGAATATAATACAAAATATTTAGTTGAAAATAATTCTAAACCTCTGTTTGATGGCCATTATATAAAATGATGTTTTAATTAATGATTTTTTGGAGAGTGTGTACTTAAAAAGTAGAAAAAAAATGAATTTACGTTCAAAATATTTTATTATGTAAATAAGTAGTTAAAATTAATTATGAAAAATAATAAGTTTTGAAATAAAGAGAATATAAATATCATGTTTTATTTATTTATTAAATAAAAAAGTAAAAACAAATGAAAGAGCATCGCTGTAGGTCCCGCAAAGATCAAAGGTTCTTAATTGCTGCATGCTTGCCACGTGACGTGTCCTTCAACTATAATTTATTTTTTAGGAAAAATTCAACTTTGCCCCTCAAACTATAGTGAATTTACACGCTGCACCTCAAACTTTAGTGATTATTATTTAAAGATCATTTACCCCTTAGGACGGAACATTTCTAAAATAAAACGATAATGACCATAAAACAAGAGATACAAAATAAAAAAATATAAAAATTTCTTCTTTATTTACATCTCAAAAGTTTTATTATCGATAATGGATTCATTTACGATATTACGTTATCAATTAACATCTTCCAAAAAAAAAAAAAAAAAATCATCTAATTTTATAATCAATTTTTGAGATATTATAATTTTAGAATCTTAGTGGTGTAATTAATAAGCCAATGAGGCATTATGCAAATAAGTAATAGCAATTTAAGGGTAAAAAAATAGGATCATGCTATGTGTACATAATGATGTACACATAGCCTTACACTCCCCTCACATGGAGGGGGGCCCACACACAATAAAATATCTGTGGGCCCCTCTTCATGTGAGAAGGGTGTAAATCATTATGTACACCACAAGGTGTACAAGTAGATTAATCCAAAAAAATAAATGGAGATTTTGTATAGATGTCCCTACCATATCAATTGACACAAAATTTGTCGCTTCCGGAAAAGATGCTCAAAAATGTCTTTTTTGGGTGCAAATTGTCCTAATTACCTTCTAGATACCTTTTTGCATGCATTCATTGCTCAATTAATGGTTAGATTTGATGTTTAGCGTGTTGGCGAAAATACTCATGAATCTACCTATTATACGATGGATAATAGAATTGTTAATACAAAATAAAAAATAATTATTTCGTATGCCACCATACACCATAAATGCGTTCTCTCCAGTTGCTAACTATCAAGATCGACAGTTCAAATGTCAATCTCGACGTTTCATAACTGTCAAGATAGATATTGTATCCTTTCGTCTAACCAATATGTAATCGCCACTGTTTTAAAATGTGTAATGCGTTGCGAAGCCTCGAGACCGAGAATCAAGAATCACAAGTTTAGGCGTGTCAATGCGAAGAATAAGCGTTATAATGCGTTTCGTATTTTTAAGGCATTAAATATATTTTTATATAAAAAAAATAGATTTTTTACCCAAAAAAAAATAAAAAATTTTTATTCTAAAATGCGCCGCGTAGGCGCACCTAGGCGGGAAAATGTGCNAAGTTTAGGCGTGTCAATGCGAAGAATAAGCGCCATAATGCGTTTCGTATTTTTAAGGCATTAAATATATTTTTATATATATAAAAATAGATTTTAAAAAAAAAAGGATTAGGCGGGATAAACGCGCATTATTCCCGCCTTTTAGATGGAAAACACATTTTTCCTACATTTCCCGAATTCGACGCGTTTTGGACCTGCGTCGCGCCTAGGCGGCGTATTTTCACGCATTTTAGAACATGGGTAATCGCTCAGTAGAATTTGTTTGTAGGTGCCTCGAGTATGCATGTAAAGTCCGATATATTAAATTTTGTGCAGAATGCTTACGATTTCGTTTGCTTAATTTCATGTATGAGTGACACTTTTAGATTTATCGTGTCGCATGAGGGAGAGTTTGTGCACATAGATAATGAATAGAAGTGGAGAGGGAACTCAACCACTTCAATCGTAGTTCTAAATAATATTACTTTAGCGGGACTTTTCCTACGATTAATGGAGAAACTTTAAATGCCCGTCACGTAATGTTCAAGTTCGTTTTAATGATTTACGTGATTTTTTTATAAAATTACAATGATAACATTCATTATATGTGTAATATTTTTCTGTTCGTGATTTAATCTTCGATTGGTTGTATTATTCTTACATTACTTATTGATCATTTGTAGTTGTAATCAATTAACGTGTATGAATCATCAACTTCATTCAATTTTATTCATTGGATTTAATTCAAAAAAAAATTACAGTTACGCAATATAGGTAAACTCAACCATCAATTTCATTATTACTGGATGTGGGACAGCATAGATGCAATTCACACACGGCATTTGAATTAATTAAAAAAATGTAACCGGAGTCACTTTGTATACTTTGTTGAATATAGCTAAACTCGACCATCATTACAATACACAAAAAATAAAAACTACATAATCGAGCTACAGACCCGACAAAAACAAGTTTAGCATTGTATCATAATTATCGACAAACAAAAACCAACTGTCAAGAATTTCAGAACATGACTGTCAAGATTGACAATTTATCTCAACACGATGGGTTCTATAAAAACTACATGTAAACTCTCTATATGCTAATTTGAATAAGATGTTTGAATCCTCAAATTGAATCATGTTGCATCAAAAAATGAGACTAACTTGATACAAACTCAAAACCATAATTACAAAACAACATAACAAGAATTTAGCTTAAAGATAACCTAAAAAAAAAAAAAAAACAGTGCCCCGGGGTACATCCGAGATG
>CAIGRT010074018.1:0-20304 GCA_903798405.1 Fraxinus platypoda | reverse complement strand
TTTCTACTGTAAGGGAAGTAGTATTTCCCCATTTTTTGCTTCCTATCATTTCAGTTATAACCACGGTATTCCTCCGCCATAAGTGAGGACGTATCAATAAATTATTAGAGGAACCGCCCTCCTTCCTCTAAAAAAAAATAATAAAAAAAAAAATAGAACAAATAATAATAATAAAAAAGAATTTAATAAATGGATCCATCAAGTAAGCCTACTCTATTAATTGAAAATGAACATTCAGAAGTGCAAACAAAAGACGCAACATACAGCTCTGAAACTTTGTCAGTTGAAAGTAACTTATAGCACATGTTAATACTTCAGCACAGTCATAATCACACCTCTCTCTTCAATAATTATCTCTTAAGCATCATTAAATTAAATGCATGCATTTGTGCCACATGCATTTCTTATGAAAAGTCTTCTTTAGACTTACAAATAATTTTTTTCTAATAATTCTGTTAAAATTCTTGTTTTTTTTTTTTTTACTTTATTCAAAAACCTAGGTGTGGCAGCCCCCCACGGCCCCACCACCCATGGGCTGATGGCCAGTGGTCAAAGAACAGCCTCTAATTATTACATTGCCTAGGCTGAGTAAATGGTCCAAAGCTGTAATATTTGATCAAAAATGCTAGATGTACACTCACATTTAATGTGTTGTAAAAAAATGAGTTGAGAGAATTATTATTATTTTGAACAGTCAAATGAAATGTCAAACTTGATGTACACGAGCTTGAGTTCTTGGCCCAAGACCCTTAAACACAAAACATATATTCCACTTTTGATCATGTAGAAGCAAAATCATTCAATTCAAGATTAATTCTTTGAAAATAAATGGCTTAAAACCTAGCTTTTCTAAGGAATTTTAGCTTTCAAGAACGTAAATTTTCACACTTGAATTCATGTAATTGTTTGAACCCACCACCAATTCAAGAAATTATATCTAATTGCTATATAAAAATTCTAACTTTGTTGGACTATTTAAAGAACCAAATTAGTGGTGCCCTAAAATGCTCAACACTTAGTTCAGATTTCAGGCATGTCCACATTCCAAGGTCTACAAATAGACCATCAGAAACTAAGCCTTTCATTAATGAGTTTACTGGAAAAGGTTTAAACAGTGTAAGCAATTGGCACTATAGTCTATAGTCTATACATACCTCCCACTCGTACAATTCAATATTCAACAGTTCAGCAGTAATTTAAAGAATTAATAAATTTGAAGTCAACTACGTATATTCATTCAGTATTCTATCTGATTCGTTGTTATATTTGTTAAATATAAGTGTTTTCATGTTTATTACGGAATTTACATATAACATGTCTTCACAAGATTGTGACTTTTTTTGAAAACATCAATCCTAACATCACATTTCTAGTTTAAACTTTATATGAAAGAGTAATGCTATTCATCCTCACTAGGGTTACAAACACGGTCTAGGTAACGTTAATGTGGCATTAAATGATATGTGCATTTAATTTCACCTTTCATTTAACCTATCATTCAGAGCCACCTAGAATGTGTTTGTAATCTCAGTGGGGATGAAAAACATTACTCTATATGAAATGAACCCAAACTTTTAGGAAGCGTTTGATTAGTTGTTTTCATGCTATCCAGTTTATAAAATACTCAAAACTTGTTTGATGTGATATTTTTTGAAATGCATTTCTGAAAATAGTATTAACTTATAATATAAAACTCTTAAAGATAAATTTTTGACATTTTCGAGTTTTAAGTGAAAACATAAAAAATACTCAAAACACAAAAAATGATTGTTGAAATAAAATGCATTTCAATAAAAACTCTAAAAACAAATTCTTAAAAGAATTCTATGAAAAAAAAATTATATATAAAAAAAATTGAAATTCTAATTTAAAAAAAAAAATTAAAATAGCTCAAGCTCTTATTGAATATTTAAATTAAAATTCTAAAAAAAGTTTAAAAAATGAAAACATATACAAATTCTTAGTCCACATCATTAAATTTTTTTTTTTTTCCATATTTTGCTAACGCAATTTACTATTTGTTTGTACTTTCCTTGCTCGATAAATATAGGTTCAAAAAGGCATTTTTGAGATCCGACTAACTTCTGATGTTCCCAGCCAGTATGCTACTATATCAAATTTTAGCAGCCCCAATCAATGTGATGTGGAAAGCTATGCATATTAACGTCGACGAGGCTCCTCTTAGAGACGTGTGGGTCTTATAATTGTTAAGGTGCTTCGCCGGATCACCCTTTCCTTCTTATTTGGGGATCTTTGGTGGCACAAAGTGGTTAGGAACATGGGCATTTCAGCTCTTGCAAAAATAGGAGACTTTCGTCATCGTCGTCCAATTAAAAAATCATCATGGACCATCTGAATCCTCTTCTTCAGCCTGTACCGGGGTGGTTACTAAGTACCGGCTTGGTTCCTCAAGTTTGTAGTGTCCCTTCTTTCTTGCCTATTTCTAAGTGGAGGGACCCCATTGGGTTCATGACTTTACCCATAGCTTTGTTGCCTCTGTATAGGAGGTGACTGTTGGGACCTATTCGTAGGCATTGATGGTCCAATTCTATCGAAGACACTGGTAAATCGCTGAGGTTCTTGCTCTTGTGCATATTTTAGGGGGAAGTTTTCTGCCCACTTTGGTAAGTTAACACCGAGTCCGCTAGAAGTGTAATTTGTTGACATGTCCACCTCTAATTTCCTTTCAATAGGGCTAGGCTCCCTTCTGAGTCTATAGGGGTAAGCCCGGTGTTGTTCTCCTTTTTCTTCCTGCTAGAAAGTCTGTTGAGGCATTTGATATCCAGCTTATCCTTACATTTGCATGAGTGAATGTTGCAGACAACATTTTGTTGAGCTATGTTTCTCATGTTTGCAGTCATCTCTCCCATCTCTCTTGCTAGGCGTGCAGTAGTGCCACTGCCTCGTTGATGTTGGTGTCGAGGTTGGCGGATGTTGACATCTATCCAAATGACTTCTTCTTCAAAAGCCTCCTCTTGTTGATTCCTACCGTAGGAGTCGTAATGGCTAGAACTCATGATATAATAATAAATTGTATGTTGAAAGAAGCTTCTAGTGATGCCCCTTCAATATCGTTAGTCGTTCTTTCTTCAACAATCAGAACCTCTATACAAAGTTGGGTTGTGGAATGATTTCTTTTCCGATGGCTTTCACCACAAGGATGCTTGTGACTATAGTGTGATTTCCCACTGACGGCGCCAATTTGTTGACTCAAATTTTGTATCTCCAACGTGGTCAACAGATCTCAAGGCCTCTCACGTCCACACAAGCCTGATTCTTGTATACTTGGACAAATCGTTAGCCACACGTGGCTTCCTCCGATGGTGGTAGAGTTGACCACGTGCGCTCCGACGGTTAAATCAATTGGGGAAATAAATATATGAGTGTTAGAGGACTTTAGACGCTAGCCTCCAATGTAAGAAAATGGGCTGGCTTTGGGAGTGGTAGATAAAATGGCGATTATGATAAAATTATAGTTTGAGAGTCTAAACTTGTATTACCCTTAAAATGACACTAAGTGTGAGCCTTTATAGAAGAAAAAAGATGAACGAAAGTCTTTGGATGAAGAGGCATGTGGCCTTATATCCTTGCAGCTTCAATTAGTCATAAACATTAAGTGCTAATACCATTTAACCATCTATAATGCCTGGCTTGCAGCTTTAAACTTGATTTGATGGGCTGGAAATGGAGGCGACATCAGTGAATTGTCACATTAATCACATATTGAAGATTTGCCTGGAAGATCTTGTACCGAGCTCCTTTCGTGACCTTGCTTCCCCCTTATATGTTTGTTACTATTTATCTTTAGAATTCACCGTATACATATCTTTATTTTCACGGCAACACGTCAATTAAGTAGTAACCTGATAAATAAAAGGATAAAGCAAAAGCTCGTGGCAGATACAAGGAGCCAATTATCTTCATTTTCTACTATTTTTATGAAAAAAATAGCATGCCTGTCATCATTAATTGCATGATGCTGAGTTTCCTTGTTAGTAGAAAAACACTTTTGCTAAATGAAAAACTAGTTTCATTGCAATGTCAACATCCAATAACCAAATTATGAATGATGAAAGTGATAAAACAGGCACGTACATTGATTTTAGATTGTGAATAAAGCAGGCTCCTTGCCCCCTCTTTTGAGTCTCAGATCAATCATAAGTGCCTCCAAATAAGTATCATGTCTGCCAAACTTACAAACTCTCATCCTGGTCCACATTATGGAGGGTACCAATGGAATGCGTGCCGAGTTGATGCTAACAGCTTATAGAAACTTACATGAGGATGACTATGCATGCTTCCCGGTATATGGTGCATGTGTTTAGCACACAATACTAGACAAAAGTAGATCGTGGAAATAACAAGATTTTAAGTTTTGATAGAGCCCAGAAAACTGTTTCATCATTATAATCTACATATCCACACAAGTTTTGAAGAATGCCCATAATCATTGGTATGCTAATGAATTTTCTGCCATCAATTCTGGAATGGAAATTAAAGAAGACAGAAAATGGATGCATAATAATAGAATGGTTGATTTTTATTGGAATTTTTAAACAAATACTGAAATAAGTAATCATTAGATTCCATTTCTCATGCATAATGCTATCTAAATTCCAAACCAGGAAATTTGACAAATTTCTCTGCATAAACTGCAAATTATTTTATTTCTCTCTCGATATACGGTATCAATGATAATTAACAAAAAAACCCAATAATTATCATGTTGCAAAGAGAGAGAGAGAGAGAACAAATTTCTTCTAATCACAGTTAAAACATAATGGGATAATCACCTAATCCATTTATTATGGGGCCAAAGTATCATCGTTACAGTACTGAACCCCTCCTGGACATAGTCTCATCATTTGCTAGAAGCTTCCTTAGCCTGCACATGTTTGACATGAAGTACTAGACAGTACAATGGATCAACATTTAACCTTTTTTTTTTTTCTTCTTTCTGTCTAATGCTACTTACCAAACATCCCCTATATTTTTGTCTTGCTACCTGAACATGACATTCAACTGGAGGCCAAAGGAGAGGTAGCCTGATTTTAGGTAGAAGTTATATTAGATTTGGAAGCACCTCTCATTTATACATTCAACTGGAGGCCAAAGGGACCACAGATGAGGAAGACATGCTAGTGCTACATAAAAAAACTTGACTGTTAGATCTGGATGCACCATTCATTTATACATATATGCTGTCTCCTTTTCCAAGTAGGAGGACAAATGTTTGAGGAAAAGAGGAAGATAAAAGAGCAAGTTTCCTTTAAACTGATAGGATCCCCTAGTACCGATGCTGTTGAAGGTTCAGGACTGATGCTGTTGTTCAAGCTTCCTGCTTCAAGTTAGCTGCTGTGATAGTAGAATCGGATGTATTAGTGAAGGGTGCATGTGTGTAGTATGTATAGATTGGTGGAGAATTTGTAAGGCAGAGAACAAAGNAATGAACAGAACGATTCCAGCTTTCGAGAGGCTGGATCTCTCCCAATTGGATCCACCAATTTACTCAATATTTTGCATGACTATCCCTCCCTTGCTACTCCTATTTATAGACTTCCCCTAACTAATTTATTTCTCTCCCACTTGCCCTGTAACAAAATGCAGTTATTCCTTCATTCCAGTTGATTCTCCATCCTTCTGGATCCTTCTAGAACGGGAGAGGCATATTGGAGGCCTATCATAAACCTAGCCACATAGCAGGTTTCAGATAGAACACGGGGTTCTTGCAACACCACAGACTATAGACAAGGGAAAAGGGATTTGGCTTAGATCATGAAAAAATTGTGCCAAACTCATGTTTGGTTTTCACTGACAAAAACTGAAGATAAGGAAAGTATAAGAATTTATCACTTGTGTTCCCGGATAAGTAGGAGAGGAGGGGAAATAAGATGGATGGAATCAAAATTCATGAATTCATTCTTTTAATTTCCTTTTCGGAACATTGAGTAGGGTAGGGTGTTAAACAGAATAAAACTATGCGGCCAACACGAGAATTTATCCAAATTTTAATACTCAATATTTTGTTAAAAAATGTTCTAAACTTTGGATCCAAGTCTCTGAGCACAGGTGCATAATAGTAAGTTGATAGAAGGTTATTCCAAAGATTTTTCAGAGTACCATATTTTCAAGAAGGAATATTTGCTGAAGAAAAGTTTCTTGTTATTGTCTGTTTCTAAAGGGTAAAAAATGTATGTCATGTAGAATTGACAGTCATTATGACAGCTGAATTATTGGAGTAAAGCCTAAGAGCTTAACTAACTTAAATGTACAACTATAGGGTACCCAATGTAAATCATTTAAAGGTCATATAAACACTGAAGATTTATGCATAACTTGATAATTATCAAAAACAGATGGGCATGCCTGTAGTTATTCAAACGTATTACAAGAGATAAAAGAGCAAACAATCAATAGGGAGTCCTAAACATTTCCTCAGACAGTCTTTCCCCTTGTCTCCAGAAGTTCCCTTGCTCTAGGAAGGAGCCCTTTTCTCCAACACTGCAATAATCAAGCTACTATATTTGGTCAAAGAAGAATGATGCACTTCTCTGATTTACTATTGCATTTATCCATGGATTGGTATGCTAAAATAGCTCCAATGCTTAATTTAAGAAAGAACAACAGAAAGGAAGAGGAAAAAATCTCTGGAACTGAAAATTAGAGTTAACATACAGCCAACCTTCTGCAGATTCCAGAAATCACTGGAATTGAAAATTGGAGTTAACAAAAACCAACCTTCTGCACATTCCAATTATTCTGCTATGTATTAATCTTCCTCCTCAATCCTGAATGAAATAATTAACAAAGGAAAATGTAATATGCAAAAAGTATAGCAAGAAAATGAAAAGAAGATAATTATCATTCTTATTGAGATATTAAAGGTTTGTTTGAGCTGGTAAAACTTACTTTGGCTTGTCAGTTAAAGTCACCAGAGCTCTAAATACACCTGGACTGATCTTGTCAGCAAGAATACCCTTTTCGGAAATTGAAAACGACTTTTCTTTCACAAAGCTTTGAAGTTTTTTAGATTCATAATCAAAATGTGCTTGATCTGCATGGCATTGTATGCTGGCTATAAGCAAATCAAGATCAAGTCTCCACCCAGAGCAGAAATATAGTTTAACGTGAACGATTGAATCAGCTTAAAGTCCAGTTTAATTAAATCCTCCACGACCATTAAGTGCACAAAGTTAAATTGCTACATTAGCACATGAAAATTGATATGCCAGTATAAGTTTCTTCAATTTCCCTATTTTCTTTATAGTCCTAGATTTCTTCAGTTTCCCTAAATTTTACAAGACTGGTAATACGAGAACCTGAGACAAAGAAATTACATTACCGTATATATCGTATGCTAAGATCATTGACAATTCAAGAGCACCAGTTTGAGTTGTAGGCTTGTTCCCTTCTTATTTTATGCCTAGTAATTTGGCTGAAAGTTTACAGAACCTTGTGCTAAAGATCAGATTCTGGAAATTTTTTTACTTTTTTCATTGCCAAGGATCAATTTTGGCTGAGATTAATATCTTTGTAAGCGTCTACGAGTAGAAAAGCTTAATTTCTACTTTGCTAGTAAATTTTCTGTTACCATTAAAATCCAATAAAATGTGATCTATAGCTTAAATACATATATTTGGTGTTTTACAGTCCATTCTAGGGTGGATGATAGAAGTGGCTCCCAAGAATTTGAAAATCCCTAATTATTTTTTATATTTTAATACGCCTTCTATCATAGATATATATACCACAATCTGTACTAGGGCTATCAATAGGCGCTTGAACAAAATCGAGGCAACCTGTCTGATGGAACTGGCAAAATCTTTTAGGTAAAAGCTCAGAATATATATAACATTCCAAGTTAATGGAGCTTTGAGCAGGGAAACATCCACTAGATACATATATTTGAAACATGGTTATATTATGCATAGAATGATCATTTCCTGGAACTGAACAATAGTTTGGGGATTCTTAAGATAGAAATTAAGAATTTTACGAATTGAAAACCGAAAGCAGGATATGGAACTTATTTATGAATGAAAACAGATAAGCCTGCCTCTAAAGTAGTCCACGGCCATATTCATTAAAACTTTCTAATAAAATATCCAGCCTTTATCCTAATAGTTCCAAGTTTGGAAAGGGAATGAAGGGTTGGTTTGAATTCCCTAGTTGAGAAATTGCAAAATCTAAATAAAGACACTTCAAAATACAATGTATGTAAGATATTAAACGAACTTTTGTCTAAACCAGATATAAATACCTTTCTCTAAAATGGTATGAGCAGCATGGAATGGAATGCTAGCGAAAAGATCAGTTCCCGGGAACATTAACCACGTCTTCTCTTTGGAATCATGATCACCACAGGTTGCACAGACCTCTTGCACCAGTGGTCTTGATTCGACATCCTTCATTACTGACTCAAAAGGCAAAGGGACACTAGTCTTTGTTGTTTGAGCTCTCTTTCTTAATGCTGTCAACGCTTCCCTGTTGCCCTGTCTCACTCTATCATTTTCAACCAGCTACAATGAAATTTACCAGAAATCAGAAATATTCAGAGAAAAGGAGAAAATATTTCTTTATAAGAACAATAGCTGTTCCATTTACCTGATGGCGAGCTAACAGAAGATTTTCAGCTTCCGTTTCAACTTCAATGAGGCCTTGCTGGAATTGTTTCATTATTTCATTCATTGCGCTTCCCAAACAAAATTATCTGAGTGATAGTACTTAAGTTGTCAAATATGCTTCATTTGTAAAGCAATTATATTAACTGGCTGCTTGTTAAGCATACACACGTTGCTTTAATATTTGGCTTGACATATAAAATCTTCACAGAATACTTTAAATATGGAATCCTCAAACTTTAAAAAAAAAATAGAGGGAAATCAAGAAATCCAGATAAAACAAGCAAGTGGTTTTAATCGAGTGCATAGTGATTCTTTTGGCTAAATTATTTTTCTTCCACTTCGCGCCAAATAGTTTCGACATCAGTCATTGTTGCATGCATACTGCATCAACAGGAGGTTGAGTTTTGAAACAAAGAATGAAACTCATATTCTTTCTCAATAAATTTGAACATGTGAAAAAAAAAAAAAAAAGTGAACTGAACAATGCCCCCCCCACATATAAAAAAACTCATCTAAAAGTCCAGCACTATGCAATACAATTCCACTAGATATAATTAAATAAAATCCAGTAAAGTAGACTAATTATTCATATGAAATAGCTCAATATTGTCCTTTTCTTATTCTCTCGTCCTTAACTGTTAGTGTGTCTATAATATATTGTTATGAAGCAAAAATGCACTTTACATGGCAGTGTAATATACTGTTATATAATCTACTGTCGTGTTGTGAAGTATAAAATTATACAACAATTTCTCACTCTTAAAGTTTAACTTTTCAAATGGTAGTGTGCTTGCCACAAATTTTCAAATAAACAATAATAATTCATCAAATCAACAGTTAACAAGTATTAACCATGTTTCGTTGCACTTAAAAAAAGAATTTTCAGGAAGAATCTCCGAAGCTCATAAAATTGACATATGTATGGCAGTAAAATCCACAAAAAAAATAGAATCGCTAATAAATGTTGTCTTTCTAAATCATTTTTTCACGCCACAATTATATTTTCGCAGATTTTTTTTTTTTTTGAAAAAGATAATTAGTTTACAGCTTCAAACAAATGAAGAAAGTTCCAAACCTCAATAGCATTCTGAAGAGTTACCAGAAAAATAAAATGATTCTTTCCAAAAAAAAAATGAAAAAGAATTTTATGCAACAAAACATGAAATACACTCATCTGTATATTTTTACCTGATTGAGCGTAAATAGTATGCAAGAAGGGGACGATTTTCTAATTTTCGTTTGCTGGCGTGAGATTTGGGACGAGAGAAGGAGGTTGAATAAATGAGTTGAAGAATGAAGAACAACTGCTTGAGGGGCATTATTTTTGGGAAAATTCCGCCACTAGTCCTTAATTTATGGAATTTATTGCAACTTGATATCTAACTTCTTTTCTTGATAGTATTATTCCTAGGGACTGTTCGGTAGAGATTAAAATCAGATTAAAATTGAAAAAATAGTCGTTATTGTTGACTTTTATTAGACGAGTAGGACCCAATAACAACTATATTTTTAATTTTAATTCAATTTTGAGCTGTACCAAACAAGCTCCTAATATGTTAACTTTGTAACGCATTAATTAGTTTGTGCCAATGTTAGATTTTTAACAAAAAGACTATTAAAACCTTATTATGAATCAACTAGAAAAATAAAATAAGTTAAAAAATACTACATAAAATTAAAAGGCTGAGAATAGCACTACCAACAAAAATAAGTTCGGAACGAAGTTCATGTACGAATTGTGAAACTTTTTTTTTTTTCATTGACATAAGAAGATTGTAAATCAGCATTGCCTAAGACACAAGCTTTTGCACTATCTACAGTTGCAACAAGCATCTGCACATTTCTATCCTCAAACACTCTCTGATGGTTTTTTTTTAGGTAATCCGATGTTGTTAGACGTATTTTGTTTTGCAGGTCTCACGTCACGTCAAGATAAACAAGCATAACCGATAAATAATCTCACAAATGTTATTGCTCAGTACTTCCGAGATTGAACGCTTTAACTAAGCACATTATGTATCTTATTTTAGTTTTGAGTAAAGGGAGACAGAAGGAGGCAGTATACGCATGGAAACAGATTGAGTGCACTCTCAATTGATGCATGAATAGGCCAATGATTTTTCCTCAACCAATTCTTTTGCAGTTGCATCCATCTTCTTGCTTGAAAATTCTTCTATCTTGAGCCTTGCACAGAGTTATACCCTTTAGTCTTTGATCATTGTCATGTTGTAAAGAACGTATTGTGTTCTAACCTTGCACAATTGACCATTCTCCTTTCTCGCAAGTAACGGGGAAGAATATATTATTCCAGGTGGGACGCCATAAGAGCCATCAGCCATCAGAATACACTCCCATTGACACCCAAGTCCTCTGCATAAAAGAAGGAAACAGATAAGAACAGTATAAAATAGATGAAGGGGATACAGATTTGTTTAATTCGCATTCAATGAAAACTATACCTTTGGAGTTCCAAGAACCAAGTCACGGACATGATAACAGGCAGAGCTTGCAGCAGATAATGCACTGGACAACTTTCTAGCTTTTATAATGGCTGCACCCGCCTGCTGCACGGTGGTGATGAACTCTGCATTTAAACCTAACATATTCGATAGAAAGGTCACTGAACAAACTGAAGAATCAAGTGAATGTACAAATGTATGGTATACGAGAGAAGATAGCAGAGTATGTCCATTTTATTTAATTTCAAACTCACTGCTGATTTTATACTCAAAATTTACATCGAGGACAAGGAGCAATATATCAACGCTAGCATTGTATTTTGTCAGCTTCAATAAAGATCCAGGCTACATCGCGATTATCCTACAGGATGGGAAAGGACTCGAGTTTTTTCCAATGCTGTTTTTATTTCTTCTGTGGCGTTGTGTGTTAAATTCATCAACTCAGAAATGCAAAATAGAAGATAATCTGATGAAGATAAAGGGGAAGAAAATATTATTCTAGCTTGATAAAATCTGTGATACATTACATCATTTATACGCAAAGGATGCCAACTGAATTAACGGAAATAACAGTAAACTTTAACTAACTGAATTAACTTCCTAACTGACTAACTAATCAACCAATTTAACTGATTCTTCAACTTCTTCTGGTGCTGTTCGTTTTGCTGCTATTGCTGTATTGTAAGAGCCCCCCTCAAGAGGGGCATGGGTGTTCAAAATGTCCATCTTGGAGATATGTGTGTGAAATAATGTTGATCCAAGGGGTTTAGTGAAAACGTCTGCTAGTTGGTGATGAAAAGGAACATGGATGATTTTGATTAAACCTGAATGTTACTTTTCTCGAACGAGATGGTAGTCGATTTGAATATGTTTAGTCCTTTCATGATGCACATGATTTGTAGAAATTGAAAGAGCTGATTTGCTATCTGCGTATAAGAGTGCATGTTGAGGATGAATGATAGTCAAATCATTGAGAAGATGGAGTAACCATTGGATTTCACAGGTTGTGGATGCTAAAGCTCTATACTCAGCCTCTGCCGAAGATCTGCTAACGGTAGTTTGCTTCTTGGATTTCCAGGAGACTAAAGATTCTCCAAGAAAAATGGCAATACCAGTAATACTTCGTCTAGTGTCAATGCAGTCGGCCCAATCACTATCACTGTAGGCTTTGAGGTGTAAATCAGATTTGGAAGGAAAGAATAAGCCTTGACCTGGTGTAGCTTTGATGTATCTAAGGACTCTGTGAGCAACATTTAGATGAGATTGGGCTGGTTTGGACATGAATTGGCTTAGAACTTGTACAGAGTAAGCCAGGTCAAGTTTTGTAATAGTGAGATATATCAATCTACCAATGAGCCTTCTATAGACCGATGGATCAGAGATGAGGTTAGCATCTTCTGTTTTGAGCTTGAGAGTAGATTCTATAGGAAATGTCACTGGTTTGCAACCAATGAAGCTAAAATCTTCAAGGATGTCTAAGGCATATTTTCTTTGACAGGGACTGATTCCATGCTTTGATCTAGCAACCTCAAAACCAAGAATGTAGTTTAGTTTACCAAGATCTTTGATAGTGAACTGATCATCCAGGAAATGTTTGAAAGATTGAATTTCATGAAGATTGTTACTTGCAATAAGAATATCATTAACATAAACCAAGAGAACAATAAAAGAATCACTAGTAGATTTCAGGAATAAAGACGAATCAAACTTTGATTGGATAAAACCATATAAGATAAGGCTAGAAGTGAGTTTAGCAAACCACTGACGAGATGCTTGTTTGAGGCCATATAGAATTTTATTTAGCTTACAAACAAGTGAGGGATCAGGTCTGGTATATCCCTAGGACAGCTCCATGTAGACTTCCTCATGTAAATCACCATGAAGGAAAGCATTGTTAACATCCAACTAGTGCAAAAACCAATAGTTCACTGCTGCAACAGCCAAAAGGACTCGGACTGAAGTCAATTTTGCAACAGGTGAGAATGTATCAAAAAAAATCTAGGCTATCTTGTTGAGTATATCCTTTGGCAACTAGCCGTGCCTTGAATCTTTCCACAGTACCATCTGCTTTGAATTTAACTTTGTAAACCCACTTGCAACTAATGGTGTGTTTGTTAGGTGGCAGATGAGTGAGGGTCCAAGTATTATTCTTTTCAAGAGCCTGAATTTCACTATTCATAGGAGCTTGCCAATGTGGAAATTTGATAGCTTGGCCATAAAACTTTGGTTCAAAAACATTTGAAGTAGAGGTAGCAAAGGCCTTGTGTTTGGGGAGAAGTCTATCAGTAGAGATAAAGTTAGAAAGGGAAAAAGGTTTACCTGAAGCAGATGGACTAGCCAGCATTATAGACGACTGGATTGTAATGGAAGAAGATGGTAAATCACAATGATGGTTATCCAGATAGGAGGGTTGATGCTTTTCTCTGCTTGATTTTCTGGGAGGGGGTTGAGTAGCAGGTAAGCTATTTTCTGGTGAAGAAATAGGGGAGACATGATCAGTCGTTTGATTAGTGTCAACTTGGGTCCTGTTGTTGCTGTTGTCTGCTGATTGGTTTATTGCTGGTGGATGAGGATAGGAATAGTCAAAGTGTGCTTCATAAATAAGAAATATATGAGTTTCTGTTGCTGATTGAGGTGGGGAATTTTTGTAAGGAAAAGAAGTTGCTGTTGTCTGCTGATTGGTTTATTGCTGGTGGATGAGGATAGGCATAGTCAAAGTGTGCTACATAAATAAGAAACATATGAGTTTCTGTTGCTCATTGAGGTGGCTAATTTTTGTAAGGAAAAGAAGATTCATGAAAGACAACATTTCTACTAACAAAAGTTCTGTGATTTTCTAGATCATATACTTTATATCCTTTGTATCCAAGGGGATAACCAAGGAATACACACCTAGAGGCACGAGGAGAGAACTTGGTTCTATGATTGCTGAGTGTGCTGGTGAAACACAGGCAATCGAATGTTTTGAGATGATCATAGTCAGGTTGCTTTTGGAAAAGTAGCTCATAAGGAGTTTTGTTGTTAAGAATTGGGGATGGGATCTGGTTAATGATGTGAACTGTTGTTAGTATGCAATCACTCCAGAAGATGAGAGGGACATTCGATTGGAAAAGAAGGGCCATGGCTACTTGTAGGATGTATTGATACTTTCTCTCCACAATTCCATTTTGTTGTGGTGATTCAACACAATGAAGGATTCCATTAGTAGTATAGAATTTTGACATCAGAAATTCAGCACAATTGTCGGTTCTAAAGGTCTTTATTTTGGTATTAAAGTGTGTAATGACCATTTGATAGAAGTTCTTTATGTGACTACGAGTTTCAGACTTAGATTGGATCATGAAAGCCCAAGTGCATCTAGAATAATCATCAACTATTGTGAGGAAGAATATGTAACCATTAAAAGAAGGCATATGAAAAGGACGCCAAATGTCGCAATGAACTAAATCAAAGGTCTTATTTGATATTGAAGTACTAATTGGAAAGGGTAGTTTCTTTTGCTTTGCTTGGGGACAAATTTCACATTTATGTGAATTGTTACAAAGAAAATGAGAAGGAATACATGGAATCTTAGACATTCTTGTACTGGAAATATGTCCAAGTCTGCAATGCCAGAGATTATGTTGATTTGAGCTGAGGTATTTGCTGTTGTTGGGCTAATTGTGACAGGAAGCGTGGTTTTGATCAATCACGCAGTGATATAACCCATCTTTTTCTTTAGCAAAACCAGCAATTTTCATGCTGGCTAGATCATGGATAAGGCAATGAGAGGCAGAGAAAATTACATGAACATTAGAGAATTTGGTTAGTTTATAGACTGATATCAAGTTAAATGAAAAAGAAGGAACACATAGGACATTTTCAAGAATAAGACTATCAGAAATTTTAACTTTTCCAATATGGCTGACTGGGACAGAAGCACCATTTGGTAAGTGAACTTTGGTGGATGTGGCTGAGTCAATAAAAGTAAAGAATGCAGGTGAACATACCATATGATCTATTGCACCTGTGTCAATTATCCAGGCAATGGTTTTTTGGCTTAGAACGGGTTGTATTACAAAAAGAAATACCTATGGTGATGGTGGCTACTGTTTGCGTTGCTGTATTAGGTGATTGAGGAGATGTTTGGTGAGTTTTGGCGAATGCCAAGAATTGTTGAAAAAGCTCTTAATTGAATGAATTGCTTAGTCCCTCATCTTCTGCAGATCGTTCCAGAGTTACAACATGAGCAGCAGAGGTATCAGTTAAAGTTCTTGGACCTTTAGGCCCCTTCCAGCTAGGAGGATATCCTATTAGTTGAAAAGATTGATCAGCAGTATGATTGAGATATCCACAATGGGTACACTTTGGTTTCTTCTTGTCCTTCCAAGGGGACGGTTTATTGAATGTTCTATGAGGTTGTCTTGCTGTCATGGCGACTGATTCTGATGATGAATAATTCTGCAGATCCCTTTGACTATCTTCTTGAAGCATAAGAGCATAAACTCGAGCCAATGATGGAAGTGGAGAAGCCAACAACAATTGGCTTCTAAGTGCAGAATATGATTCATTCAACCCAATAAGAAACTTCATAACAGCATTGGATTGCTGAGTGTTCAATATATTCTTCAATATATCACAGGTACAACTGGAGAACATCCCACAATTGCACTTAGGCATGGGTTTGTAACTGATATATTCTTCCTAGATGACTTTGAACGAATTGTAATACAGAGTAAGACTATGTGATCCTTGAGAAATTGAACTGGGGCATTTCTCCAAATGATATACTCTAGGTCCATCACTTCGAATATACTTGGTTTTGAGTTCACTCCATACTTCATATGCAGAAGAGATGTATAACAGACTTTGGTGAATATCTTTGCTGATTGAATTCAATATCCAAGATAGAACTAGGTTAATTACACGCACCCAGCAATTGTATGCAGCACCAGATGATGGGCTTGGAGCTTCCAAAGATTCATCAATGAAGCCTAATTTATTTTTCACACTCAACGCCATAAAGATTGAACGGCTCCAAGATGTGTAATTATCTCTATTGAAGATTTCAAACACAATCAGTGCACCAGGATTGTCACTGGGATGTAGATAGTAATGGCTGGTCGGATCATCAGTAGGATTGAAAAGGGAATTGATTTGGCTCATCATATTGCGAGTGAAATGTTGATGAATGAATAAGAGAATTTGCTGAGGCTCTGATACTATGTTAAATTCATCAACTCAGAAATGCAAAATAGAAGATAATCTGATGAAGATAAAGGGAAAGATAATATTATTCCAGATTGATAAAATCTGTGACACATTACATCATTTATAGGCAAAGGATGCCAACTGCATTAACGGAAATAACAGTAAACTTTAACTAATTGAATTAACTTCCTAACCGACTAACTAATCAACTGATTTAACTGTTTTTCCAACTTCTTCTGGTGCTGTTCGTTTTGCTGCTATTGCTGTATTGTAAGATTGTAAAATGTAGGTTTGGAAATATACTTAGTCTCTTTTCTTTTTCACCTTTTTCCAGATTATAAAAGCATCACCAAATAAATGGCCAAGAGAATAATTGACAATTGAAGAACATATCATAATCTTATAGTGCTTAAGAAATAAGAATAATGAGTTTATTATTTTCAATCCCATTACTATAACCGACCTAAGCATGCTAGCGATATGGGCGATTTTCCTTGGAAGAGAGTCAAAAGGAAGGTTGTTTTCTTTCCAGGGCCTTGGGGAAGAAGTTTAGTATATGAATAAGAATTTGTATCTAAATTAGACGTAGTGAGATATCGGTGATCATCTCCAACAAGTTCTCTGATAGATTTCAGTCCATTTCCGTTGTCTACAGTCACTTGATTAACATCTGGATATTGAGAGTAGACGAGTGATTTCCCCATATGATTACATTCTTCACATCACTGATGTGAACGGTCAACCTTTCTGAAATCTGGCCTAGAGCTCTGTTGTGATCAAGTCTTGTAAGGCAGGTGATGTTTTTCTCTGGCATTGAAGGAGCAAATTCTTTCAAAATGAGTGCATTGGTATTAGCAGGGTTAGCAACTACCAACACCTGTCAATAACGACCATGATAAAAGGCATTAGCTACAAGGAAGTCAATATTATGGTTGAATTTTAGTGCACGGGAAGTTTATCAATATCAAGAAATTCGAGAAAACAATGCAACATTTAGGTTCTTTTCACAGATAGGAAGTATATGAATAACTTTCCACGTGTCTAGAATCTTTAGAGGGGGAAGATTGGGGCCAATCTGTTCCTCTATAGGTGACACTTGCCTTGCAATCTGGGGCAGCGTGTTTCTCTAACGCTGAGGCCCGAGCCTTGTATATGGATACGGTTTTGCACATTACGTCTTTCCTTTCCCTTTCTTCCTTCCGTGGGAATCCACAAACCATGATGGCAATGTCTACACCTTTGCAAGCTTCAACAACATCTGTCGTGGCAACAACGCCTGCAACAATGATAATATTCAGCCAATCAACATACATCTGGGGTAGCAATTGATGAATCCTGATTGAATTAGATATTAAAAGTTCTTGCATTTGACTATAATACGTATGTTCAATCATTACAGAACCACTAATAACTAAGCCTAATATTAGAAGAAAAGGCCTTATAGTTCTAAGGTTTTTAATCTCGCCAATCGAGTTAGACCTTGTTGGTAATTAGAACCCTCATAGAAAGGCATACCTTTGAGAAGCGGAAAAGCTGCATCAATCAATTCCATCTTCACCCCCTTCAATGCCTTGGCAGCTGGTTCAATATCAAGTCAAAGCAGTGATCCCAAAATTAAAACTTAGCACACAACAAAACTTATGTTGCACCGAGTTGAGACTTGAAACTGAAATTCTCGAAAACTGAATTTGAATTCATTTCTAAGCCATGCAATTCACATGGAACTTAATCAGAAGTAATCAAGATTTTGACAATAAAAAAGTTCAGTTCTGCTTATTTAATATATAACTCGTGCCTGCAGCGCCAGTAACAAGCACTGTAATGGGTTCCTTTTCTACGTTCAAGAAACCCCATATGTGTCTCACAATCTTCCATGACAAATATGCACAACCCAGAAGAACAAGAGGCTTCTCCATGGACACCAAACATTCCATTCACAAAAAACAAAATATCTAAATACAGATTTCTCGGAAGAGTTTTCACTAACTATATACAGAAAACCCATTACTAAATCAAACTGGGAACGTCGGAAAGACTTGAAAACAAGGCAATTAAAGAGCAAGACAAAATCCATAAGGTGTGAAATGGCATAACATACCCTCCTTCCAAAGAAAAGAACATAATCACACAATGCAATAAAAGATAATCATAAGGTGCCCACATAATTTAAACGCTTGCTTTAATGAAGAAAACGGATTACCTGCAGCACCAGTGACAAGAACTCGAATAGGGTCTTTTGCCATGGCTAAGAGAAAAGGAGAGTTAGCTAAAGTTGGTTTGATCAACACGGATTTGCTCCACTCAAGTTGCTTCAAAATGATACCTGTGTTAAACATAACGCTTCAGCCACATTTTATTTTTTTATGTTTAAGATGGCCAAATTATTTGCAATCTCGTTAAGAGTTGAGATCTCGCCATTTTGGATTATCATATGTATTTATTGTTATATATTAGTATATAGTCATTCAATTTTCATTTTTATTTTAATTTAAGCACCCTGTCGATGACATTGTGGATACTGGGAAGTGAATATGATGATCTGGTATGAAAAATTTGTTGCTGCATTATTTTCTCCAACATCGGAAGCTAATGCAGACGGCAGTATTTCTTGGACATCCGTGGTTGGTCGACATTTGCCCCTACTACCTTAAACTAAGCAAACGATATTTCTGGCGATGAAGACGAACCTTAATTGCTGTTGAGAAAACAATATTTTTGCTGTTTCATTGGTTTTTCATTTTTTTTTTCTCACAGACTCACAGTCACTTGTATATAATGTTTGCGTTTCTTATGAATAATACTTTGTCTTAATTTTTGCAAATCTAAGTCAACATACTTAAAAAATTAATGAAAAGAAATAAAAATGGCTGACATTAAACATATAACAACATATAACAACATATATACGTCATTACGACCTTCAGAGAACTAGGAAAAGTGCATTGCACGTGGCATTTACTAGTAAAGCATAAAGTCTGACAAAATATTTAGATTGTAACGAGGGTTGTATTTCTCTTATAGCTTTTTTTTTTTTTAAAAAATAAATAGCGGTTCAAATTGAAAATCGACTGATAAATTCACAATTTTTTAACTATAAATTAAACTGTATAGATTGAGATTGTTTGGTGGAGATTAAAACCAATTTTTTATTAGATTTTGATAAAAAAATGATGAAATGTGTGGTAAAAATTATGAATCCTATGAAATGTGTAGTTAAATTGAATTGTTGATTTAATTTGAGTTTTAATCTCCACCCAAACATGGGCTATATTGGAAATGTACTTAAAAGCATCTTTGATATGCTTCTTCTAAAAAATAGTATCGTGATGCATGCTAATCCACGAGGTTAGGTATAATAAGCACATAACAACTTTTATGCTTGCAATTGCTCTTCATTGGCGGGCAAAGTATAATATTTTTCAAAGTGTCTATTTTTCTTCGACATTAATTTTGCCACCAAGTTCAATTGAAATCTACGATTAACTATGCAAGACGAAAGGCAGTCATGGGTGATCATGGTGACATTAAATATAAAGTTGGTTGGCCATGGTAAAACAAAATCAAATTGATAAGCCATGGTGCACAAGGTATAAAGTTAGGTGGGCATTGATGGATTTAACCCATAGGTTATAACATGTTGGGATGAATAATCTAGTCTAATCATCATTTGATTAATTTCAACAATTTGTTCAAATTTTGTCCATTTATGTAATGTGATTTCTATAATTTAATTGTCTTCATTTACTTAAATGATTTTTAAAGAATTATAGTTTCCAAGATATCATCATTCAATTGAGATTGGGTAGCAATCACTTGGATTCTGAATAAAAGATATGATACACTTCTAAAAATATAGTTTCAGCTTTAAATTGCAAATGTAAAGTTAATTATAGGGGTGAACGTGATTCGGTTTGGGCGATTTGTACCATATTTTCTACTCAAACCATTTTATGCGGTTTGAAATTTTTTAAAACCAAACCAAACCATAATTTGCGAGTTAGTTCGATTTTAATCTGCGGTTTACCTATCGA
>CAIGRT010074003.1:0-16290 GCA_903798405.1 Fraxinus platypoda | reverse complement strand
ACACTTGAAATTATTTTCCCTGCAAAATATTTTCTAGACAATTATTTTCCCTGCAAATCATTTTCTTTCCACCCATTTTCCACCCTTGCAATCAAACGCACCCTAAGTATTCCGGGCGGCACAAAGATTCAAAATTTGCTACTTGAGAATCTGAAAAACGTCGATTTCGCGCCTACGAGCATTTCAGATCCAAATTCTGGTCGATTGAAGCCAAATTGGGGGAGACCCAAGGGTGGGCTAGGTGTACCAGGTGAAGGCGAACCTAGCCAAAGTAGTCTGCGACCTCCGTTTGTCCAGACGGCGTCGGAAACTGACTTCTCCTCAGGCGATGTAGCGTGCGTCGCAACAGGGAGAAGTATTGGGTTAAATTCAGCATCTAAACTTGGTGTTTGGTTACAATTGATTGCATGGGTGGGGTCGTCCAGAGGTGGGGGGGTTGATCAGTGATGAGCTCCTGCCAATATGGTGGCCAGAAGGCGCGAAATCAGCGTTTTTCAGATTTTCAGGCATTAAACTTTGAAACTCTGTGTCGGCCCGAATACTTGGAGTTACATGGAGATATTGGTATGTAATTGAAGAGGAGGTTAAGGGCTTCCACAGGTACCATTTTTCGGTGGTTTAGGTGGCCGGAGCTTGCCGGAAATTGGATCCATAAACGGCGGTTAGAGGGGCAAAAATCGCCCTAAAATTAGAGAGCAAAATTATAGTTATTTGGACTCATTTGCACTTTTTAAAAAAAGTTCAGGAGTAAGATTTTAATTTGGTCTTTATTTTTCTTCTCTCTTTTTTTGTTTTATTTAAATAAAAATGTATATTGGTCATTTTACGTTAAAAAAATGGTGAAAATGATAAAAGTTCAGGAGTAAGATTTTAATTTTTTCTTTATTTTTCTTCTTTTTTTTTTTATTTAAATAGAAGGGTATATTGGTCATTTTATGTTAAAAATGGTGAAAATGATGTTTTCTGTAATGAAACGTTGAAATAAGGACGAAAATACAAAAAATTTAAACTTAGGGACGTTTTCCACAAGAAATGTCAAACGTAGGGACGTTTTGTTCTGAAAAGGATGTTTTCCGTAATGAAACGTTGAAATTAGGACGAAAATGCGAAAAAATGAAACGTAAAAACGTTTTCCACAAAAAGTGTCAAATGTATGGACGTTTTATGCTGCTATTAAGCCATTGATGAAGTACCAATATTTTGCTTATTTGATGGCAATGATGGTAAGTGTTGAGGTTGGATTATTGTTGTTGTGCAAAGTTCGTACATGGACCGACATTAGGATTTTGAATCATCATCAAGAAGAGATATGTTAGAAAAAATACGGTGTACCTTTTTTCTTTTGTAAATTTCTTTTCAGCACAATGAATTACTGCAAGGGCACACTTGTAAGTTGTCTCTCATTCGGACAAATCTCTATAAGTCTTACGTATTCTTTTATTTATTTATATCCTTATTGCGATTTTATTGCTCTTGTTGGTATATAATTAGAATTTATAATTCTCAACAAATAAGACACGCTTGAACAAACACATGAAATTCTCTTCAAAGTGCTCCTCAAATCATTTGTCTCCAACATAAATCACTATTGGACACTCATTGTATATGCTAATAAGAGTCGCATAATGTAAGTGTTATGTTCTAAATTCAATCGATTTAGATCGTAAACACTATTAATATGATTAATATATTTTACATTTGGCAAGATCTATTACTCCCTCCGTCCCATATATATAGGCTTGTTTCATTTTTCACACGGATTAAGAAATTTTATTTAATGTTATTGGAAAAGCGATTTTTATCAAGAACTTTCCAAGTTTATCCCTATTTAATTTTCAACAACTAGAAGTAAATTATTGTTGGAATTAGTAACTAGGCAAATTAAATAGTCACTTTCACACTCCACCTGTACAAGATCGTTTACAAATAAAGGATTCCAGATATTTAATCACATCTTCCCTCGTGATCTAAATGTCACACTGCACATTCCTGATACATACTACCAGTGTACCCCTAGTCATCTATACACCATATTACCAAAAGATACAAAATACACCAACCACCAATGCATCTTAACCCACTATGTAGGCAAACACATTATACCAATCAGACTACTCTTAAATTCATGCAAATGCACATATCAAACACATTGCAATGCAACATATAATCATGCAATCGAATTACTCTTAAATTCATGCAAATGCACATATCAAACACATTGCAATGCAACATATAATCATGC
The DNA here is from genome assembly GCA_903798405.1 of Fraxinus platypoda. Taxonomy (NCBI): domain Eukaryota; kingdom Viridiplantae; phylum Streptophyta; class Magnoliopsida; order Lamiales; family Oleaceae; genus Fraxinus; species Fraxinus platypoda. Next base: position 14,048 of record CAIGRT010074003.1, on the reverse strand, counting down.
AATCGAATTAAGCAATCACATACATGCAGAGAGGATTACACTCAGTAAACCTCACTACGGTCATCACTAGACCTTATAGCCACATTCGCATCACCTTTCATCTTACATTTCTACTTATCCTTCTTCTTGGAACAGTCCTCACAAAGTGTCCAGACTTACCACAGTTGTAATACTGCTTACCACCGGACTTGTCCCAACTCTTACCCTTCTTCTTACCATCCTTATCACTCGAATCACTACTGTTTTGAGCTCTATCCAAATTCATTTGCTTAAATTCATTTTAACGCGCTTTTACTGCACATGGCCAGACATGGGTCCACCCCATGTGAGTGAATGTTGTGTCAAAATCTTTCCGACAAATATGATGTCAAATTTGATGTACATGTAGTAAAATTGTTGTTAAAATTAATGTACAAAAAGCTGTCTTTCATAAGTAATAAGTCATTTTTACTTAAATTTTCGATGATTAATCTTTCTATTTGTAACTAGCCATTTTGAGTAATTCTTTTTAATGATTTCATAAAACACTCTCGTAGTGATTGCTAATGAATGACGGATAAAAAAATTATTTCACTAATCTCTATTTTAGTTCAACAACATAGCTCAAAACCATATAATACATTCGATATTAATCTAGTTGACATAATGAAAAGGGTAAGAAAGAACTCCTAACTTGTAACACATTGTCTCTTTCTCGCTCATAGCATCTTTCACTGTTGATTGATTCGATGGTCAGAATTCCTGTAGCCGCCTCCCCTACGCAGGAGAATAGACCACTGACACCTTATGCTTTGTCCAATCAGAAAAGCCATATGGCCAGGGCTCGAAAACATAGATTGGTGACCGACCCTCAATGTGCCGGGGACCCACGTGAATAAAATATTTCCAAAAGTGTGTGGGCCCTCCCCCTATGTGAGTGATCGGTCACCTGACCCTCTCACTTGGCCCTGTTTATGTAGCTCGGTTCCTTGTCCAATTGACTTTGGTTTAAATGTTAACTAAAATAATAATTTTTACGATTTTAATTAAAAAAATTAAAAAGAAAACCAACCTTTATTTAGCCTTCTTTTTTTTTTTTTTTAATAGAAAAGTGTAATATGTGAACCATTGACATAAAAGATTTAGTTAGTAATAATTACAAATAAATTAATTACTGTGTGTTAAATTATAAGAATTAACGAATTGAAAAATCTTATGATACATTTGAAATCCATCAGGTTGAAAATATTCAATGTTTAGCTATCTTAAAGTTCGTTTCCTCCATTCGAATCAGTGGCATCGTAGAAAACATCGTTGTCGTCAACAACAACAACATCCCTAGTATCCGTAAAAACCAAATCTCCTTATCTTCTTCTCCCTCTAAAAGGAGAAATGCTCCTCCTAGTAGTATCAAGAACCCTAACTCGAGTGCCTTGTTCCACCGAGAAGGTTTCTTAACAAATATTCTGTCACTAAATCTGTATGAAATATTCAGTCTTCCTCTTGGAGTTCCGGGCACGGTGTAGCTGATATTCTCTGCACTTAATCCATTATCAAAAAGCTTCTTCAATGGTATATTCACTTCACCAGTAAATCTGTCTCCAAGTGTCCTTTTACAGTATAATTTGATGCTAAGATTTATACCTTCTTGCTGTACTGCTGCCTCACCTATTGTGTATTCCATGTAAAAATTCCATCTAGGATTTATTTCACCTTCTATGTCAACTGGGGTTTTCTTGGTGGTTTTGGATTCTCCTTTGATTGAAACCTTTGCATAAACTTTCATTTGTAGAAATTTCCTGACATCTGGGAGATTGTTGGCAGAAATAAGAGTAATCTTGAATTTCCTGCACTCCATGCTATTTTGAAGCAATTTGATGTTCTTCGAAGAATAATTAAAAGATTTATTCATGGGAGCAAATAATTTGTGAATCTTCATGGAAGTTAGTCGAGTGCTTACTTGCCTAGAAATTGAGCCTGCTCTGCGAGAGTAATTTTGACAATGAGAAAAGGTAAAAATTGGAACTTATAATGATGGTTTGCACCATAAATGAAGAAGCAACTTGATTTATCTATGGCTTCAAGTGAACCAACAAGGAAACAACAATGGAAGTCTCCTGGAAAGAAGAGTTTATCAATTTGCATTTACTTGAAGAGTCCATTTGGCACGCTTCTATTTTTGCTTATACATTGTGTAAAAGAGGTTCCTGAAAAAACTATCTTAAATATAACATCCTCCAAAAATTCTCATGATCAAACTAAGCACTTTTAAAATACTATCCAAACATGTTCAAAAAAAGCTTTTTAATTTTAAAAACAATTTTTAATTTTTCAAATGTCATATCAAACGAACCCTCATACGATTTTGTCCAAGTCCTTGCAAATTGTTTTTGAAGTCAATTACTTGTCCAAATCATTCAGTAGGTATCAACATGAACTGTAGCTCATTGCTTAGAATTAAGAAACCAACTTGACATTTTTCACTGAATTCTCTTTATGCAAATGGATCGTGGGATACATTCATTTTCCATAAATAATCGGTCACTGAGGCCTCGAGCCATATTTTATTGATTAATGGTACCTGTTTACATATATACACATAAAAAAACAGCATGCCTTGTGTTATTTTGAGGGACCGATTATCAAGAAAAGAAAAGAAAAAAAAAAAAAAAAGAACCATATTTTACATCAGCAGGCTCCGTAAGATCCAGTATCACATTTTCGTTAATCCATTAACATGATTCATACATCTCGATCGGAAAAGAATCACGAGAAAAAGAAAGAATCAAAATTGATCGATAAATTTCTCGAAACAAACGAAAAGAAAACTGCTGGATAGATCCCCTTGACAGCTAATCCTCTTGATAGTATGGTAGTAACATCTAAATGTGCAAATGTCATAGCAAGAGCATGATCGTCAAATCGTCTACAGGTACATAAACTACTTGAATAGAAGTCATGGACCCTTCTTTGGGCCTACTAAACACCGATTATGTACATGTAAAATGACTGTCCAAGAATCAAATAAATTGCATGTAACTTAAAGAAAGCCAAAAAACTACAAAATTGCACCACCTGTAACTTAATATATTTCTTAATTGTTTTTCCTAAGATGCAAAAACTAAAAAATCTCTTTGCCGTTCATCCCAACTAAAAAATCGTATGTAAGAGGCACACATTACACTCTTAATCTGATGATGCAAAAATAACACCCTACTCTTCAACTTAATTCTGAAAATCTTCACCTTTTGAATCAAGAATTTTTGGTCAGCTTTTTTGCAGTATATATCAAAAGCTCCGTGCTTCAACTACATCTATGCTCTGATGGTATAGGTCATCAGAAGCAACTGTGGCCTGAGCATATTCGGATATAAGGACTTATTAGTGATGTATCATATGTATAAATCTGCTCGAGTGCTTGCGTTCAGTGATTCCCAAAGGCACCTGCATTCTGGAAAAGGGTTCGAGTAGATTGAAGTCTTTCTGGTCGACTTCTTAACTCTTGGTACAATTATACCCTTCCGGTCACTTTCAGCTAGCATCAGTTCCATTTGATCCTTGAAAGTATCCCAACTGTAAGCCACGAAACAGCATCATTTCATTATTTCGTTACATTAAGACACACTCTAGTGAAATTCGTGTGGCATTTCAGATCAAACACGTTTGGAAAAAAGTAGTACTCATTAAAATGTAAGCTGAGAAATAAAATTTTCTAAAGAGGTTCAAACATGTTTGGCAAAAAATTACTAAACTAACTTTTAAGCTCAGCCCAACAAGCTCAGAGGACTATTTACGATGAGCAGGTAGCTGTCGTTCATATATGAAGGTTATGTACATTTCTTAGTTTCATGGACCAATGTGCGGACAAGAAACTTGTGTTTATTGAAACATATCCACTCAGTTGACCTACATAGACATCTTCACATGTAAATTTACACGTTTTCTAATTTTTCCAGAGAATATTTTAAACTCACCAAAAACAACTCCAAATACATGCGAATGAATGAATAGAAGGAAAATTCATTGGTAACATTTCCAAATTGTTATAAAACGTAAGAAGATATTGAGATCACCTTGCGCTTGTGTTCTGCAATAAGACAACAAGCTTGCTTTTATCGGGTTTAATAGTCTTAGCATGTCCGTTGAAGATGAACTTTCTGTGGCCCATCAGAAAATGTGGAAAGTTCCCCCCTTGAGTGGTTACAAATACTTCACTAAACAAGCACACCATGTAGTCCAAAGCAGCTAACCTTGAAGAATAACCCTAAAAAAGGGGGGAAATGAAGAGTTCAGCCACACGTGCTTTGTTATGATGTCTAAATAGTACTTACAACTACAGTTCAGATATGAAGTCTATTATAGTTGGTACTCATTTAAACAAAAATACTAGGAGAACGTTTCGTGCGTAGTGGACACCATAGTTGATAAAATTTTAACTTATTTATTGCTCAATATTATGCAGTGCTATATATTCCTCTCTACCAAACAACCCATAAGAGGATGTGGAGGCATAAATACTTAGAAACCATAATTTTGAAAAGCTATAGAGACATGTATTTGCATTTACTGAATCAGTTAAAACTAACAACTCCAGAAGTAGCGATTTAATAGGTTTGCAAGACACTTCAGATGGATAAATTAAAAATGTAGCAGGGCAAAAAATTATGACTTTTACCCGAAATGCAGCAAGTTCATCTGCACTTGCAAGTGACTCCTTTGTCTGTAGAAGCGGAAACATCTTATGCAGAGGCGCCAAATATCTCTCATCCTTGTAAATTTTTCCGGAAGCCAAATAAATCGAAGTGTCATTGGAAAATCCCATACCCCTTAACATCATCCCAACCTATGCTGACGAAGAAAAATATACCAAAATAAGAGGAGTTACTGCCTGAGGACAAATAGATAACGCCAAAATTTTGCCTCCATTCTGGAGGAAATGACATGTATGCATTGTTGAGAATATCATCATAAACTTAACAAACAAAATTACAAATGACTCCAACTATTTTTCTTTTAGTTTTATTTTATAACTTTCGTTAAACAGTTCTTACATTGCACGCCATCTTTTTCTGTTTTTTATCTTCTTTTTTTTAGGGAGGGGTGGGGCAAAAGACCCAGCAAAAATATCTTGCTTCAAAAAGTTAAGGTGAAAAAATAGAAGCCCAGGCTTGAACTCAGTTCTAGCCTCTTGGTTAGCATCTGCTTGTATAGCCACAATATGCAAATATTTTTCCCTACATTATTTGCATTGAGTGGGGTCATAGCATAAACTATATGCTATAGATTATGTGGCTATATGTTTGATTCATCATTTATACTTTTAACAGCGATTTTTAGAGTTTTTTTTCAATAGTATACAAACTCCAAAATTGATAAACTTATCTTTCCATTGTGGCACGTGTATTTTCATATCACATGAATTTTTCCACATTCGAATTTTTTTGCGTGTAGAGTATAGTTAATAGCTTCATCACACGTTTTGGAGCTTAAGACACCAGCAGACCAATAAGAATGTTTAAAAAGGGGTAAATGAGCACAAAGGGGTTTTCCTTCATGAGGCAAGGGGTTTTGAGGCATAAGCCTCGTTGTAAGTTGAAAAAATGACAAAAAATTATTAAAATACAAAATAAGCTCATAAGAAGTCATAAATAATTTTCAAAATTCATAATAGAAGAATTTAAAGTGAGAAAACAAACAAATGAAAAATTATAAAGTAACAATAAGAAAAGATACTATTATTTTAGTTGGCAAGAGTATTCCCAAAGTTCGCAGATGAGAAACACAATTTTACAAGGTTTTAGTGTGCAGTGGGCTATTCCCAAAATGAGTTTATCTAAATAAAAGTTGATAAGTCTCGAGAATTATGGAGCACACACCTCACAAGTCATGAGGCGGTGCTACGAGGGCGTGTCTCACACAACTAAGGCATATGCCTCTAAAAACTGCCTGACAATCAGTGTCTTGTGGCGTTTTTTGCTTTCCTCGCTCCGAGGCGGGCCTCAGTTGGGTTATTTTAAACCATGCAACAAGCACGAAATGGTAAAAGAATATTCTCAGATTACATTTCTAGACAACTGTAAAATCCAGTGAATAAAAAAGATAAATCCCGCTTCGAACTTCAATTATTGAGCCTATATTTATCCACAGTTCTTTCAGAGATTCTGGAAACACAGAAATTTCACAAGCAATAATCATCCAAATCAATTCATCACAACAACTGATGTATGGCTCACAACTGGATAACTTTTTCATTATCAAATCAGTTTGTATTTTTTAATTCAAAATGCACTTCCACTTATTCTCCCCCCAGTGCACTTTCTATCCACTGTCTCCTAGTCCATTATGTTTTGAATGCATACTGCTCATGAATGTTCTCGCCCCCTCCATCAAAGCATTTTTTATTGATTAATCTGCAAAATAGTATAATGCAGCCTTTTCTGCACCTAATTATGACGACAACAGATATCCAAACACAAGGACTGCTTACACATCTCTTTTGGCAAAGTTTTTGTGGATACTGGATAATATCACATTACTTTCAGTTAGGTGCACTGACAAGCTTCTAGAAACATCTCCTAAACTCCTTGTTCTGTCTATTCGGGAAAAAAAAAGGGTATTAGCCTTGTTTTTTACTCAATCCAATCACTGCAATATCAAGTTTGATCCTCTTGGTTTCCGTCAAAGAACCGTGAATGAAGAAAGTCATTACGAGGTGCAATAGTCCAGGTCTTTTCCACAGGTTTTTTTGTATGAGTTGATCAAGTAGCTCCTCATCTACCTTACATCTCTCGCACATTTTAGCTCTACATCTTCGTTCCCAGGTCCTGCTGTCCTTTATTTCAGACTATAGTAAAAAACAATAACAAAAACCTACTATGAATACTATGTTTATATTGCCATAGAAAGGTGTTACAGGTACTCTATGCATATAAAGAGGTGTATACTGTGCACCAATCCACGCAAATTTGATGGACTCCTATAACAACACAACTAAGCCCTATTCCCGATAAATTTGGGGTGGCTACATGAATCCTTCTTCCTCATTTGGTACTGGTCATTGCTAAATCTACCTAAAGATGTAGAACTGATGAACTCCTGAGCACTTTCCAATAATAATATCGAAGGCTAACCACATAACCCCAGAAAAATGCATTGCTTTAGTACCGTAACTAGTTCTGTTTTCCTTCTAAAAGAAATATAGAAGCCCACAAAAGGAAACTCAAAAATCTAGTTACAAATTTAAAGTACAATAGATTTTCTGCAAAGAAGATGCGGTGAACTAACCTCCAGTGGGGTCATAGGGCACCTTCCATTGATACGATTAAGACCGGGAGCAATGATACGATTTTTCTGCTTAAATTTCTTCCCCCAACCTTTCTGACGTATCAAGTCCATTTCAAGTTTTTCAGCCTCTCCTCCGTCATAAACACAACACGAAAAGGCCACCATGTCCTACAAATAAAATTTAGATATTTGAGTTATTGTGAAATTAGAAATCAACTCTGTGTTACACAATTCAAGTTCCTCGAAAATAAGTATTTTTGGAAAATAAAAAATTGTACCTCTTCAAATCGAAGGTGAACTGAAACATACTTGCCAACAGAATTCAAACTTCTTTCTGTCATTCGATTGATGAGATTTTTTGCAAGATCCAATATAGGAGAAGAAAACCTTAAAGCTTTATAATTAGTTAGGCATCTTAAATATTGAACGTGAGATGGCATGCTCATGGCCAATCTATTTGCAAAAGGAGAGATGCGAATCACCCTGCCAAAAAACAAAAGCACTTGATTGAAATCTAGATTCCATATGATGAGCTGGATAATATTTTTCAATGACCATGATACATAGTTTTGCCAAAATAGTATGGACTTCGTTAGTGGTAAATTACTGGATTTCACATTGATCGCTTTGATGAATCATGATGTTGCAATGAATTGTTCTCTTACCATACCACAAAAAAAAAAAAAAAAAAGACATTATATGAACTAATTTTCAAACACTTCAGAGCCGTAATAAAAATCACCATATGTTTTATACAAGTTTTGGTTGGAGATTTTCTTCATTAAGGAAGATCAGTTTTGCCTTTTGACTTTTGAGCTCTAACTCAAGATAGCAAAATCAAAATGGTGAATTGAAAGGGTAAAACTGAGCTTGAGCCGTATGTCAAGATAAGAGAGAGAGATTGAGGTTTGGGTTGATCCTTGGTCACCCAATGCACCAAAAATAAGTTTTAAAATTGTTCCCTAATCTTTCTAATGGCAAAATAAGTACACGATGCTTTCCTCTTATGCACCTTATCTAAACCAAGGTGGTCCAGCTTGTGTTTGTTAGGCTTCTTTTGGCCTTAGATTTTTTATACTCTCATGGTGTTTTCAGCTACCAACCTATTCTGAGAATGTTTGCTATGTGATAGACAGTCTGTGTTACTGTTTTTTCACTCTTTTTGGACTTGCTTCCATTCATAATAGATGCCATGATGCAGGAATTTATTGACAAGGAACGTCAATTTGTTATCTTATGTGTCATTGTGCTGTTCTCAACTGTAGTAGCTCCCTATAATTCTTGTTTATAAAGAATATTCTGTGTGCAATGTAATGGTAATATTTGATTCCATTAGTTTGTCATACCAAATATAATAAAGAAGGATGCTATGACCATTGCTCCACATTTTGATTTTTTAATCAATTGGTGTACAAAAAAAAAAAATCCTTATTTTCAAAAACAATTCGAGGTTGTTCAATCTATTACTACATCTACTCAAAAGATATAAGTGCAATTAAATTTTGAATGCACCTCCATATATCTTAATTTTTTTGGTCTACCTCTCTCGTCTAACTTGTTCTACTCGTATCACATCACTTTTTATGAACAAGACAAAAAAAGTTTGATCCACCTCTCCCTCTTCTAATTTGTTTATAGGTCAATTGCAGATACAAAAAAAGTATTACTAGATCGCACAGTCTATAATTATTGGTACCTTTTCTCCTGCAAGACAGGATAAACCTCATCCAAGTAGTATCGAGCAGGAGCCCAAGCTTGGACTCGAATGTTTGGAATGTTGGTGATGTTAAAATCATAGCTCTCCATCAATTCTTCTGGTAGATCACGAACTACTGGAACAAAATCTTTGAGAGAGGATATGAAATGATCCTCATCATAGATATCAGCAAATTCACTGGGAAGTACCAAAGAGAGAGAGTTGATGAAATAGCACTAGCAGGTTTAAAAAAAAAAAGAAAAAAGAAAAAAAAATGTGAATCCCATATGGTGGGCATTGATAAAAGAATATACTCAAAATGATGTCAGTTCCATGAGAATATAGAGCCATCATAAATGCCAAACTAATCAAAAGACAACATGCAGCATAAAGATTGGAAAAGAGAACAAATCAGGTTGAATTGAAAAGGAGGCAAAAAAAAAAAAAAAGAATTGCCTAGGTACTCGTATCATAATCAGAGACACAATCATGTAAATGAAAAAGCAATAACTGATAGCAAATTGCAAAATTTATTTTCTCGTGGGTTGATGAAGGATAATAATTTGGAACTTGCCTTGGATCATTCCAAACACTATGAAGATCAAAGTGAGGGATGACAAGAGTGGCATTCAACAATCCAGCCAAAGCTACGGCATTGCAGATCTGCAGACAGGATGATAACGATTGAACAAAAACTTCAATTACGCACATAAAATTAAAATAACAAGTTTGGAGATCTATTTAGTAGGCAACAGAAAGAATATGATAATAACAATAAACCACAGGGTAACTAGAGCAACACAAGTAACAACGTTTTCCAGCCCTTTTATCTTTCAAGCAGTCAAACAAAATAAGGATATAAATTTCAGGGAAAAACATGTATGAAAGGAACTTTTATGTGCTTAACTTATGTGAGAAAGGTCTGTTCAACGCGGGAGATCAAAAGTTTGACAAAGGTAGCAGAAACTCTTCTTCCTGCCTTCTTTCAAAGTTGACCTACTTCTAGACCAATCCTGTTTTCATTAATTTTCCCAACCACCATTAGCTATTCTCGTGTAATTGGAAGAAATCCCCCAGGTTTCTGAAACTTTATAATCTTTATGTAATCCTTAATGTCCATCTTTATTAGCCTCTTGAGCTTTTTTACAGTCTATGCTTTCCTGTTCTTCTTTTAATAATTGATGAGTAAAAATTGGAGAAACTATTTAATGTCATATCTCACATAATCATGATGATTATTTTATGACTCCACTGCCTACAATCATTTAACAACCATCAGCTTATACAGATCTTCATGGCATAAATTTCTTGCCAGAGTCTAGTGATAATTGACCTAGTTTAAATTGACAACATATGTTTTATTTCCTTGAACTTCAATTTTGTTATTCCTCCCGCAATAGCAGATGAATACCAACAGATTGGATATCACTCTGAAGGTTTGAAAAGCTACTTAAAATAGGCATTGGATGTTGAAAGTAAAGCAGAAAAATCAGCGTGAGATCAACTTGCTTGTTGGCTTGAATAGAAATCACCTACCGATGAACGCTGCTGGTTCAGACCACCATTAGCATCAACAATCAAGTAACTACGAAGCCCAGGTGATGCTGAAACAGTAATCAATTTATTAATAGGCATATAGTTGAAGATAAATTAGGGGGATACGATCAAACGATGGAAAGATAGTGTACTTCAACATCCTTGAAAAGAAAAGGAGCAGAAAATGACAAAAATAAATCCGTATACCAGGCTGCCAGCCAGCAGTAACATTTGGACAGGCTCTTTGCTCTTTCAGCCTTCTCTTATATCTCCAGAGAGAACTCAACTACAAGTCACAACAAGATCAGCTCAGCTATTCACAAAGACATAATATAAATCATACAGCAACCAAATTCAATGTATTTTAAGAATATTTCCTCCAACCAAGAATTAGCATATGGTTGTAACGCAACTGGACCTGAATCTGTATGTTATCAGGTAAGATGAGAACAAGTTCCTCAGCTACAGGGTCGAGAAGTGCCATTTAATTAACATCTAAAATGACAAGAGTAAAAGTTCCCATCAATGCATCACATTTCCAACATGACCAAATGTTATTGAGCATCACACAGACGAAGTTAGAAAATTTAATAGCTTTTAACTCGTCGGTCATCCTACGGTGCTTCTACTCTTTTCTCCTTCTCGTCTGTCTCTTTTTAGTTCACGAACAGTTCCAACCACAAAATAACTATGCAAATATTAAAAGTACACAGATGTTCATATTCAATTAACATCATGTCCTAAAAGTGATAATACATTATGCTCCTCAAAAGCAATATAATGTACACATTCCTCGCTTCTCCATATCTGTAATTTATGCATATGAACTCTGAAGACTAAAGTGAAAGAACAAGAATGGAAGAAAATACTATACATCACACTGTGTTTTACTTCAGAAAGGATTCATAAAGAACATACTACAATCGCATAAAAAGAATAAACTTTGACACTCAATAGGTAAATACATGGTAATTGAATCATAAGACAAGATCATAAAGAGCACAGAGAGAGTAGGAAGTGGAAATTTTTGAAAAAAGAAAAGAAACAATAAGTTGATGAAATATGTTAATTTAGCACTCTCTATTCCTGAGTTGCTTCCCGAAGTATGTTGAGAAACCAAAAAGACAATTATAGTTAAATCACTTACATTTTTATGAAAACCAACACTAAACCATTTATTCCTACAGAATGATGAATTCAGAGTTTTAAGCAATGAAAGAAAACTGGCCAAAATGGGCAACTAGGAAAAGTGGAATTCAATGATACAAGAAAAATTACCAATTTCATAGAGAATATATAAATTCTGGTTTAAATAATTAAATATTAAGAATGAACAAAAAAGAAAAAGCACCCACAATACACGGTTATAAGTAAAAGAAAATTAATATTATTTTATCATTTAGACCTATAATGCACAATAATTTTTAGCACAAGTGGACAAAAATTGTTAGATCGCATTGACTTACTGCTAACTGATATAATTATTGAGCAACTGATGATTGCAAACTACAAATCAACTAGTATTTTGGCGATTTTTACAGTGGCTTTAAAAAATAATTTCTTGATTTTATCTGTTTCTTCTCTTACTTAACTACAATAAACTTAATGTAATCAAGAAAAAAAGAGAAGACAAAGAAAGAAAGAAAGAAAGAAAGAAAAAAATTTAAGCAAACCTCAATGATAGAAGAATTATCAGACTGAATTTCAGGCCAGAGTTTTTGAAAAAGCTCATGGCTTCGGTAGAGTGATCCGGGTTCCGGTGGAGGAGGAGGGTGCAGGATAGTTAACAAGGGTCCGGCGCAGGTGACTAGGCCCATAATGTAGAGAATTGCCAAGATGAGGAGGTATCTCCGGTGGAATATTCTGGCAAAAAAGATGTAAAAGACTCCACGGCGGCGGTGCTTGAAGGACAGGTTAAGCTTCCTGCGCAAACTTGGTGCGGTGGTGGTGGGGTCTGTAGTATTATTATACTTGTCGCCATTAGCTGCGTTCAAGGCCATGCAAGAAAAAAGTGTGTGTGTGTGAGAGAGAGAGTGAGAGTGAGAGAAAGATGGGATCTGGATGTAATGGGGCTGCGATATTTTGAAGGCAAATAGTAATGGAGAAACTGAACTCTGTATGTGAGAGAGAAAGTTTAAGAGAGCAATGGAGGCGGTGAGCTAATAGCTGTGTGTGAGAGAGAACAATGTGGGAAATTGGAAAAATGAAAATTTCTTAAATTTTTTTTTGCTTAATTAAGAAAATATCTAGTGATTAGGGTTTTTAGAGGGAAATGTAATTTGACTCTAACCGTAGAAGATCATTATGTCCCCATGCATTAGCAAAAGAGAACTCACAGTATGATTTTATAAATCTTCCACGTCGTGGTAGAATAATGACGTGATAAGTGACGAGACTTGAGTTATGAGTTTAAATTCAGTATTTTACACTGTTCTTTTATTTCTAGACAAACTTCTTGACTGTTTCGATATTTTTACCTCCTTTATCAATTAAGCGCGCATTTATGGGCGTTAGCTACGATCTGGGCTGCTTTCCTCTTGACGATGAAACGTATCTTCTATCGTCGATCTTGATCATTTTTATTTTGAAGTCATATCTAATATTATCGTCCGAACAATAATACTCTTGAAAGTGTGGGAAGGGCAAACAAGTCAAAGATATAGGAAACGGCACATATGGTTGGTGTCAGCACATGGGTTGTAATAAGAGTGGAATAACCATATATGTAGCCTTTTTATCGGAGAAATCGAGACCGGAATGTCTTTCCATTTTCACTTTCTGCCGGAATTTCCGGTGGGATTATTTTTTTAATTATTATTTATCATATTTTTCTCCTTTTTATATAGAAGTAATGATTGTTAAATTGGGACCCACTTAAGATGTAATGACAGTTGGAGCCCAGCTTGACTTCCCATTCATTTGTTGCCCTTTTTTCGACATGTTTTGAAATGCAGATATAAGCAACATTAAATCGATAAAAAGAGCTAAACAGCCCTAATTTGGATGTGCATTTAGAAATTCTTCAACGATTAAAACATATTTGGTAAGACGAATACATAGTATGAGTAAACAAACTTATAATTTCTTTTAATAATTGTCGAGTCGAGTATTGTCACGTCTACCTTTCAAGTTAGACAAGACGGGAGGATTCTTAAATTGCACTGGGGCCACAGGCAGATTTAACACTTCAATTCAAATCTAATGCACTTGTATAAGATCACAGTGCCCACTGACATATTGTAGTAAATTTGTTGGTCATGTGGACCTTGAGTTAGTATATCAGCTTTAATGGCGTTACGCAGGCCATAATTGACAAGGCTGACTACCCTCCACATAAAAATATTTCGATTTAGGCATGTTTGGGGAAGATTTTACTCAAAACTTTTTGTAGAAAAATTTTCTGATGAAGTCTCTAATCGCACAAAAGTCTCAAAAGCAATGTTTGACTTTTCAAAAGCGGTACCGAACAGGTTAGAAGACTGTTCATTTGGGGAGAGCCCAAAAGGCCCACATGCGGTAAAAACTTGTTGAATCCTCCAATTCTGCCGACGGG
>CAIGRT010073980.1:0-10510 GCA_903798405.1 Fraxinus platypoda | reverse complement strand
CTCACTCAGGGCTCCGTCCTTCTGCTAGGACTTCGCCTCTACCACAACTTTCCTTAAAGTTGCAATCACTCAGGGCTTCATACTTCTACTAGGACTTTGCCTCTACCATTACTTTCCTTAAAGTTGCGATCACTCAGAGATTCGTCCTTCTAATAGGACTTCTCCTCTACCACAACTTTCCTCAAAATTTGCTAACACTCAACACTTCGTCCTTCTACTAAGACTTCACCTCTACCACAAATTTCCTTAAAGTTGCAAGCACTCAGGGATTCGTCCTTCTAATAAGACTTCGACTGTAAAAAAACTTTCCTTGACGTTGGTAACATTCAACCCTTCATCCTTCTACTAGGACTTTGCCTCTACCACTACCACAACTTTCCTTAAAGTTGGAATCACACCGGGCTTGGTCCTTCTACTAGGATTTTGCCTCTACCACAACTTTTCTTAAAGTTGCAATCACTCCGGGCTTCGTCCTTCTACTAGGACTTCACCTCCACCACAACTTTCCTTGAATTTGCAATCACTCATGGCTTCGTCCTTCTAATAGGAATTCGCCTCTACCATTATTTACCTTACATTTGCAATCACTTAAGGCTTCGTCCTTCGAATTGGACTTCACCTCTACCACAACTTTCCTTAAAGTTGCAATCACTCATGGTTTCATCCCTTTTCTAAGACTTCGTCTCTACTACAACATTCCTTAAAATTGCAATCACTCGGAGCTTCGTCCTTCTAATAGGACTTCGCCTCTACCACAACTTTCCTTAAAGTTGCAATCACTCAGGGTTTCATCTTTCTACTAGGTCTTCACCTGTACGACAACTTTCCTTAAAATTGCAATCAATCAAAGCTTTGTCCTTTTACTAGGACTTCGCATCTACCACAACTTTCCTTAAAGTTGCAATCACTCAGGGCTTCGTCCTTTTACTAGGACTTCACCTCTACCAGACCTTTCCTTAAGGTTGCAATCACTCAAGGCTTCGTCCTTCTAATAGAACTCCGATTTTGCCACAACTTTTCTCAAATTTGCCAACATTCAATGCTTCTTCCTTCAGCCAGCACGTCGCCTCTGCCACAACCTTTCTCAAAGTTGCAAACATTCAACGCTTTATCCTTTAGCCAGGACGTCGCCTCTGCCTCAACCTTTCTCAAAGTTGCCAAAACTCAACGCTTCGTCCTTATGCCAGGACGTCGCCTCTGCCTCAACTTTTATGAAAGTTGCCAACACTCAACGCTTCGTCCTTTACCCAGGACGTCACCTCTGTCGCAACTTTTCTCAAAGTTGTCAACACTCAACGCTTCGTCCTTCAGCCATGAGGTTGCCTTTGCCACAACTTTTCTCAAAGTTGCCCAATACTCAACGATCCGTCCTTCAGTCAGGACGTCACTTTAGCCCACTTTTTTCTTCTACAACAGTTAGCACATACATCCCATAAAATGACATGACGTGGCCACCTCTACAAAGTCCATGCATTATATAAATGTCCATACACGGACTTGAGGGACTGTTGTTACGGACCTTCAGAAGCCCTCCACCTAGTCCATCCAGGTTATCCGACACATATTACGCTACTTAATTCTGCACTGTCACGTGGTGGACGAAAGTACCAGATAAACTGAATTTGTATTGGATGAACTGAATTTGATGCCCTGAATCGAAACGCTATTGCTCCTTCATAGAAGAGCCTAACTCATCCGCTATACACGACAGATGCAAAGGTCCGCACTCCGCTACATCCCACATTCACCTCCCCTAGCCTGCCAAGATCGTTTATGAGGAGATCTTTCTAAAGTCAAGTCCTTAAACTGATTGATGAGACGTGTGGCAGGCCACAAATGGTTAACTCATGTTGTTATGTTTGAAATCATTTAATGCCGCCAACCTATGTATTGACAGATTGACGCCTATGAAAGGATGACACATCCGGGATCCGAAGGCACTTGTCCTCCCATCAAACGATTCTTCTCTTCCTTTCTCTAGTATAAATACCCCCACACAATGATAAGGGAGGTATACTCATTCTAATATTGGCATTCTAGTCTTTTAACTTTAAATAACCTTTCTATTTACCGACATTCTCAACCACTTCACTGTCGGGTACCATTTTCCGGTTGACTGAAATATTGACTTGACCGTTGGAGTGCTTGCAGCCACTTCCATCCCCACCGAAAAAGGTCACGAGTGACTAACTGTTTGCTACCGTACGCAGGGAAGAGCTTACGTGGGGTCTCGTTTTGTTGGCCACGTGTTGTAACCATTTTTCGAGGTCAACACCAAATTTATTTATCCAAGTAATAGAAGTTGGGTGTTTATCTATAATTTTTTTTTGAACAGTAGTAATTTTTATTGTTTTTATTGTTGTGCTTCGGTGGAATTTTACGTGTTGTGTACAGAATTTTCCTAATTAAACATTGCCTAAAGATAGTAGGTCTCTTTACCATATGACAAGTATTAAATTAAACAAGGAACAATTTTTCATATTTGTTTGTAAGGTTCATCAATTAGGGAACAAATCAAGACCAAATTTTGAATGAGACTACTTTTGAAGTAATGTAATTTATCTTCACAAGATTTTTTTTTTTAGTGGAAGGAGGGCAGTACCTCCGAGATTTTATTAAAAAGTCTTCACTTGTGGCGGAGGAATATCGTGGTTACAACTTAAATAAAACGAGAAAAAAAGAAAAAAATGGACTTTAATGTCTAAAATGAGGTAACTCCCAATGGTCCGTACGCAAGATACCACGAAGAGATATCGGTATAGGATGTAAATTAGCATACTCTACAGAGTTCCCACATGACGCCTCCTTTGCAAGAAAATCTGCAGCCGAATTGGCCTCTCGAAACACATGGTTAAGCGTACCATTAACCACACGAAGTAGGGCCAAAATTCGTTCCAAGTTTCTTGAAGACGCCATAATGAGCATGTTCCTTACCTTGCCCATTGAACAACTACCTTGGAATCTGATTCCACCATAACATTTTTTAAGCCAAGGTCTTTACAGAGGTGCAGCCCATCCTGACGAACTCTAACTTCTGCTACCATATTTATTGTAATACCATAGTACCATGCAAATCCAGCAATGAGCCGACCTTTAGAATATCGTATTATTCTTCCTCCACCAGCATGACCTGGATTTCCTTTTTGCTGCACCATCCACATTTAGCTTCATAATCTCGTTTGGTGGTTTTCTCCAAGCTACCATTTGCACATGTTTTTGTTTAAAACAAGCAATCGGGCAATTAAGTGATTTAAGGCAACGATCATCTCTATCCGAAATTCTCTTCACATTGGAAATAAGGCCTGCACATTGAGACAAAAATGATGTTACCATCCATATAACTTTCTTCCAGTGAATGGTTAATCCTTCCAGACGCGCTTCACATCTAGTTTTCCATAAAGCCCAATTAATAGCAATCGGCGCAATACCACGTAAAAAACCGATCTGTGAGGTTGAAGATGCTTTCGACCACCATAGATTCATCCTATTTTTCCAAGAATGAACATACGGAAAATCAAGCTCAAGATGAAGTTCAAAATAATCCCATACCTTATTGGCCAGATCTCCGGTACAAGGCACATGATCAATAGTCTCTTCTGAGGGAGCCGCACAACAAACACATTTAGAAACAACGGTATCCTAAGCACTTCGACCACTGCATCCACCGGAATGTAATGTTTGTTTGCTCTCCATGTGAAAAAACTCATCCTCTTCGGCACTTTTGAATGCCATAGCCACTTCTTCCAATGACACGGTGTATTCTTTTTTCGAATCAGTTCCCATGCTGATTTAATAGAAAAAGTCCCATCTTGCTAGGCTTCCATATATAAGAGTCATATCCTTCACGAATAGAAATCCCTGAATTCTCTATATCTATTGCAAATCTCTCCACAACAAGCTCACGTAACCGAACACCATTCCAATGGCCATCCATGAAAAGGTCACGAACCTGTAAACTTTGATCCGTTACCGTAAGACCTGCATCAACAAGACTCTTCTCGGCCATCCAATTGTCATACCAAAAACTAGAGGAACCATTCCGAATACGAACCAACGAATGTTGTAATATCAATGGCATCACCGATACCACTCCCTTCCAAAATCAAGAATATAAAGGAGATGATTTTATATTGAATATAGATTTATTTCTCAAGTACTTAGCTCTAAAGAAATCCGCCCAGAATGATCCTCCCTGTAATAATTTCCAACCGAATCTCATGAGAAAAGATTTTTGGATTTTCGCTAAGTCACGGAACCGTAGTCCACCCTCTTCCACTGGATAACAAATTTTCCGCCACAAGACCCATTTCCTTCTTTTTTCTCCATCGGAGGTATTCCAGAGAAAAGAGGAAAAAATGTGATTGATATCTTTGTGTATCCCCTTCGGAAGATTAAAAACCGACATCATATGAATTGGCATACTGCAAAGAACATATTTTATCAGAATAATTTTACCTCCAAAAGAAAGCAGTCTTCCTTTGCAGCCCGTTAGTTTCTTCTGAATTTTATCAATCAAAGGTTCAAACACACGCATATTTAAACGACCTGAATAGAGTGGCACCCCAAGATAACAACATGGCCATTCACCTTCTTTGAACCTTAATAAAGCCAGCAACTTTCTTTTCCTAGCTATACTGATATGTTTTGAGAAAATAATTTAGGATTTATCCGGACTGACCAATTGTCCAGAAATAGCTTCATACTACTTGAAATTCTCCAAAATGTTTCTGACAGATTTTTTACCACCATTAGAAAAGACATGTGATGTGGTTCATACGATAAGATCAATAAAGTGAATTTCATATTCACATTTGATCGATGTTATCATGTTACCACACATTACATGTCAAATCACATGGGAATACTCCCCTCTGAGGACACGTAGCATTATTCTTTAATCCATACGTAATTCGATTTATGAATTCAGACCTACAATGATATACAAATGCATTAAATTATAATGATTCGTTATCCACACACAAAACATAACAATTACTTTATATGCACGTAGTCGTCTAATGGACATTATGCCTCTGTTTGAACCACATTAAAATTTTCATTCTCATTATTCTACTAATTTTCAACCACACATTCATCAATAAAATAATATTTTCCATCACATCAATAACTTTTCCTTCATTTTCAACCACAAAAAAAGTGTGATTTGACACAAAGAATGCATTTTTTTCTAGAATAATGGTTACCAAACGGTTCTACTCATTTTCAACTACATATTCTTCAATAAAATAATAGTTTACATCACATTAATAATTTTTCTTTCTTTTTCAACCACACATTCTCTATCAATCTACTATTTCAAAATACATTATTCTAAAATAATGTGGCTCAAACACTTATAATTCTAATTTAATTTGAGCATAGAAGTGTCTTCACTGGTGAGCCTAGCGCCATCTTAGGCACGTATTTTTTTTTTTTTAGATCAGTATCTAAAAATCTTCAATACAGAGATTCATGAATAATTTGATTGTTGGCCAATTTTGACACCAACATTTATATATCAATATAAGACGAAGTAGTACTCAAATTTGATGATAAAGTAAACTTCATGCTGAAAAAACTTGAAACTAGTTAATTGTTGAATATAAAAACCATTTATTATTGTAATTATTATGAAATAAAGAGATTTATCATAAATAATATTTATTATAAAATAAAGAGATTTATCAATAGTACAAGTATCGGAAATGCATATAGAATAATCTTACTTATACATAAATGAGTTACATAATATTTTACGGATGAAATGTCAAAAAAGAGAGTAAAAGTTTTTTTTATTTTTGTTAAAGAAATTATGACTCAATTATATCTCACTCCTCACTTGTATATAATCATCATGTACATGTAACACAATCGAAATATATAATAGTACAATATTTCCCTCACAATGCATCACTTATATAATAGTACAATATTTCCCTCACAATGCATCACTAATGACCCATAAAAGAAAAAGAAGAAAAAGTAATTGGAAATTGCAATACGTACTGAAAAGGCGAAAAATATTCTCCTTTCTATTCTCTTTAAAATAGATAAAGTCAACAAAGTACACCAAATAACCCCTGTAAAGAAGATTACGCGTCACGAATTTGATTCTCTAATTAATAAATAGTAATGCAACGAGTGGGAACTGGACATTCTACTTTCCTTTAAAGCCTCCCCCTTTTGGATTTCCCCATATTCTGCCTTCCCTTCCCTTCAACGCGGTGTCGCCGCCCTTGTTTTCTTCGCCTCCTTACGTAATTTATTCAACCACTCCACCAGCCTCATCCTATATATAGATACACACCCGAAATAGCTCCTTACAGAATTTTGACATTTACATTATTTCGAGTCATTTTCTGAGCTTTTCGTGAGAAAAATGAGTAACTACAACCAGAATCAGCCCCAAGGTATGTATTTATATATTTTTCTTTTTTTAGTTTGAAAAAGGGTTTATGGTTTTCGATTGTTTGAACTTGTGGGTTTTTACAGGAGTATATCCTCCGCCAGGCACTGCATATCCTGCAGAGCCACAGGGTGTTCCATATATGGCTCCGCCACCGCCGGCCGGTTACCCCATGAAAGATGGTGGTGGCCAACCACCAATTGATCCGGCATCAGCAGAAACTCAGTCGAGGGGTGATGGCTTCTGGAAGGGATGGTGAGTTATCTCAGATGTCTATTAGGTTGAAAGTAACAAGTGGAAACATTGATTATTTTATTTTATTTGATTAATATTTAATTTTTAAAAAGGATAAATTACATTCAAAGCACTTTTTTATTCTGGACAAATACCTAATATCAAAATTCTTCATAAGTTTCCAGAAAAATTTAAAAATGTTTTTTATTTTTACCATTCTTGGAATCTAAACACCTAACTTTAATTATAAGAAATTCTCTCTTGACAGTGTTATATATCGTATATTTAAATCCTAGATGTGAAAATATATAGAATTCGCCTATAAAAATGTATGATAAAGCAAAAAAGGAAAGAATAGGCTAGGCTAGGTGAAAATTAAAAAATTAGAACCAATTAAATAGAAATAATGAGTCCTAGTGTAAAAAGAGTTCCAATTCGAACTCAATAGAGTACTTTATATAATGTAATGTAGATGGATATTTTATCTTTCCAATTACGTTGAGCTACTTTGTAATCGAAATCCCTAACATAATTAATAGAATTTTCCTCTTGACAATAATATATAACTATGTAAATCCTAGATGTGAAAATATGTAGAATTTGTTATGGAAATTAAGGTATAAAAGAGCAAAAAGAAAAGAATAGTCTAAGTCCTTGTTTGGTTTATAATAAAAATCAAATTTTAATATATTTTGATAAAAATTGATTAAATGTGTGGTTAAAATTAATTTTTGATTTTGACTTGAAATTTCAATTTGATTAAAATATATACCATACAAAGGGTAAGTGTATATTTTATATGGTGAATTAAAAAATAAGAACCAATGAGATACAAATAATGAGTCCCAATGTAAAGAGTTCAGATTTGAATTCCCTAGAATATGTAAGGTAGATGGATTATCTTTCGAATTAAAACTTTTGGTTCCAATTATGTGATTTTTATTCTTTGCCTTCTTTGAAATCGAAATATCTAATAACTAATCGTAAATTCTGTCTTGATAGTGATATAGATTTATGCAAATCCTAGATATGAAAATATGCGCAATTCGTCCATGAGAAGTTATGAAAAATGAAAAGAATAAGCTAGGTTTATAAAATAAAATAAGAACCAATGAGATAGAAATAATGAACCCTAATGCAAGTTCGAATTTAATATTTTGATAGTATAGATGTGATTTTCTACCTTTTTAAAGTTTTTAGTTTTCAGTTTTGAGCTAGTGATTGATGAAATTTCCTGTAAAAACTTGTTTACAGTTGCGCTGCCTTGTGTTGCTGCTGTGCGTTGGACGCGTGTTTCTGAGAAGTGCGACGCATTGTTTAGGAACACAAAAATCCAAAAAATTTCCTTTTTTTATTTACATATCTCGGATTTTCCATATCAGTGATTTGTTTCCTAGAATAAGTAGTTTCTGACTTTCTTCTCTTGTTGATTTTATTTTATTGTTTGTCATCATAGTGCCTAAAATCTAGTAACGTTGTCTTTTATTTTCATGTAATTTAAATGGTGCAAGCATACTTTGCTTGGTTCAGTTATGTAAATTTATGTTACATGATTTATTTTTGTTTTTCTTTTGTGAATACCAGTATGTGTGAACGTAAGGTTAGCAATGTTCGAAAATGGATTTGAGTGAGCAATTTTGAGGTCATATATTAGTGGGACCCAAACTTCAAAATTAAATGGACCAAACATTTTCATGTTCTATATCGCGAGATGATTAACATAATATATTTATTTGTTGAAAACTATTAAATTTTAAATAAATATTTTGATTCTAAGTAATCCACTTTAAACTAGAAGTCTTCTGGTTAACATTTGTACTGCATGGGATAACTAGTGAAAGTATTTTGTTTATAAAAGTTCCAAATTGTCAACTTTTTCCACGGGCTTACTCCGATTGTGACTGACATCTATGACTTGTGACTGACATGTTTGTCACCTGTGATCGATGTCATGACTGATTGTTACCAACTGTAACAATCTTATAGACACCTCTATTGTTTGAATGATTATTTGAACAGTCACCACTATTCGTGAAGAGACTTTTAGTTTGTTTAGACGGTCACAAATACTCTATATGATTCGTGTGTTTCTCGGTTAGAAAAATATACACCATGATTAACTATTACAAAATGGAAAAATACAAATACAATTTATAACGATTTTTGTATTTTAATACACAAAATTCGTCGTACAAATTTTTTGACATGCTCAGTGGGACCTTTTGTTCCTCTCATCTTTTGATCTCAGAATCATCAAATTTCAACCATTGCATTAACAATGGCAAGTAAAAAGGCAACGAACCAGAGCTCAAACAAAAATTAGGAATATTCCAATGCAATATTTCATTCTAAATTTTCGAGTACTTGAGTTGACTGGAATTATTACATAATATTGTGTTGCTTTCATAAGAAAATAAATTTGTCTCATCGTAGGAGACGTTTACTGATTACCCTAAAGCACCACAAATAAATAAATTCGTTTTAAGGACACGTCGTGAATTCGATGTGCTCAGATATTTATGTTGTTAATATTACTATCTTGCTCGACCATCCCGTTTCCGTTGGAAAATATTAAGCGTGTTTGAGATCCATTTTGGCCAAATTTTAATAATTTTTTGACCATTTAAGAGGTAGGTGGGTCCACTTTTGTAGTAATTATTGACTACACATTGCGTATTATCGAAAATACCATTTTTAAAAGGAGAAAGAATTTTATGTGGAGGGCACATTAGTAATTTCACTTAATTTTTTAAAAAAAATAATGACTCCCCTCTCCGACAAAACATTGTTAAATGGCTTTATTTTGGCTAAAAAACTGTTTCAAAGTGGCTCCCAAACAAAGGCTAATGGGGTGTATTCAATTGGAACTTTTAAAGACTTGGATATTTAAAAAGTTTAGATGTATTCTCAATTGGAACTTTTAAAGAATTTCTAAAAGTTGAAGTGTATTTAATAAAAAATTTTATAAATTTTTAAAAAGCATCTAAAAGTCACGAGTCTATTTAAATTATGGGGTATTCAATTGGAATTAAGTTAAATGAACATAATGCTTGATATAGGGGTTGACCGACCTCTCACATTGCATGTGGGTTCCGACCTGAATTAAATAATGCTGACCTCCCTCATATGTGTGAGTGTGTGATGTCATCCCCTATGTCAAACATTATATTTGTGTAGCAAAACTCATTCAATTGAGAATGACTTAGAAAAGTTATAACTTGCTAGACTTCAAGAGAGCTCAAAACAAAATTCCCATCTGGTGAGAGATTTCTCAAACCAAGCCGGCCTCTTCTCCTCTTTTGCATTCTGTGGGTTTCTCCGTCTCTTCCAATCAAGTAAAATTTGATTTGAATCCTTACTTTTGAGTTTTTCTTTATTGACAGGGTACATCTCCATCTCTCTCTATAGTTTTCTATTTGATTTGTGATGGGTAAAGATGATTCTTAATTGAGTTTATTTATTGATTTCATCCTTCATATGTAAAGAATTGAATTTTTGGAGATGGATTTCTATTTGGCATTAGGGTTTACAGGGATCAAATATTGTTAGTTTGATATTGAATGCAATTACTGTGAGTGGATGTCTGGTTTTTAAGGACATGTTATTATGTTGGTGTCTCATAATTTGATTTAGCTGCTGGTCACATGGATTGTTCTTTGGCTAATGGAGTAATGTGATTTCTTGGCACTTTTTACAATGGTGCTTTATTGGATGATCTAACTGATAACCCAAGAATAACTAACCAAGAGGGGGGTGAATTGGTTTTTGAAACTTTTTCGTCACTTAGTCTCAAAATAATATAATACACAAGATATGAATGCGAAATATAATACTAGAATTAAAAGTGCAAGTTCGATAACTTAATTTAAG
>CAIGRT010073975.1:4454-18946 GCA_903798405.1 Fraxinus platypoda | reverse complement strand
CTCTACCAAACAAGCTCTTAGAAAGAGTCAAACATGTGCTTAATGAAAATGGTGGATCCAATATCTAAATGAGTAATTCCAAGTAGCATTAGCAATCTTCCATATCCGTCTAACTAGTATTGGATCTAAATGCGGAATCAGCACCCGACAAGTCAAGGCGACTGTTCGTGTTGGCTTCGCCGAAAAAAAATGAGTATATATTGAGCGGCAGCACCGCTCACTTGCGCCAAGCAAGCGATTTGAACATGTGGTTAAATGAAGAGATAGCTGGTTGAATGACAAAAGAGTGACTTGCGTAATAAATGGGAGATAACTAGTTGAATATCAATCTGGTGGTGTATATAGAGCGAGAGATTTTTTAAAAAATTGAAAATAAATCAATCTTGCAGCGATTTCAAAATATGAGATACCCAAAAATGCAATTATATGAACTTACAGTTACGAAGTGATGTTGTATCATGTATTTGTTATTGTATTTTTTCCTTATTATTTTAGGTTGTATTGTATTATTAAATATAAATAAACAATCTTATTATTGAGGTCGTTGACAACGACTGTCCTAACTCACTCGAATTTTTGGATCCACGACTTCATCGTCTAAAGAAATGGTGGGTCCAAATGCTTCATTGGACAATTAAGATAGTATTTCTTTAATTTATTTACAATCGTTACTATCCACGAGTAACATCGCGTAGCATTATAGAGCGAGAGATTTTTTAAAAAATTGAAAATAAATCAATCTTGCAGCGATTTCAAAATATGAGATACCGAAAAATGCAGTTGTCCGAGCTTACACTTACGAAGTGAGGTTGTATCATGTATTTTTTATTGTATTTTTTTCCTTATTATTTTAGGTTGTATTGTATTATATTATTTAATTAAATATTAATAAACAATCTCATTGTTGAGGCCGTTGACAATGACTGTCCTAATTCGTTCGAATTCCAGGATCCACTCCGTCGTCTAACGAAATGGTGGGTCCAAATGCTTCATTGGACAATTAAGATAGTATTTCTTTAATTTATTTACAATTGTTAATATCCACGAGTAACATCGCGTAGCATTAGTGGCACTAATCTAGTTGGTATTGGATTCCACGATTTTATTGGCAATAAATTACTTTGGGAATAGGCATGATTAACTAGATGCGCATGCACAAACAAGAATGTGACCAGAATTTGCACCAGCGACTGACTGTAACACGGTTTACCCTTCCATGCCGATAAATTATAATCATTTGAATGTTGGATTGATTCTTGATTACTTTTCCTGTAACAGTGAGCATCACATCACATGATGAACAAACACTTGGCAGCAGCCATTTTTGTTTTCGTTTTCTTTCCCTAATCTTTTGGGGTTGGAGGAGTCGAGATAGTCCATTTGTCTCCCCATTCCCTTCCCTTTTTTTACCTACTAATTCATTTCTCCTCGTCCCTTTCACCATTATTCTCCCATTTGAATTACTTGACAATCTTGAGTAGCTCTTGAAGTCTCGAGTAATTACTCATTCCGGACCTCTCGAGGAGGTCTTGAATCTCGAGGAAGAGAGGGAGGGCTGGGAAGCATTTTCACTAAAGATCGACTTTTTTAGGGGAAAATAAGGTTTTTATTAACAATGTAAAAACTATTCATGCTTTTTTTTCCCAGTTCGACCATGATCGAGGTCTCTTATAAATATTTCCTCCATTTATTATATTATAAATACTATTTATTATAGATCTAAATTTTTTTGTTGAACATTATTATGTGTTTAATTGAAAATTAACTCAAAAGATTAAAACATAGACTTGAAAAATAGAAAAAAGTAATGACAACTTATTTCTAA
Organism: Fraxinus platypoda; assembly: GCA_903798405.1. NCBI lineage: Eukaryota > Viridiplantae > Streptophyta > Magnoliopsida > Lamiales > Oleaceae > Fraxinus > Fraxinus platypoda. Next base: position 17,121 of record CAIGRT010073975.1, on the reverse strand, counting down.
TAGAGTGACAAACAACAGTTAAAAGCCTAAATATAGGTGCTATTACGATACATCGAGTAGAATTAATTTCTTGAATTGACTTGAGAAGTATGAGTCCACAAGCCAAACCATATGGAACGCAATTAGAATCATCTTATAATTGACGCCCTGACGATTAAAATTATATTATGTTGTTGAAGATAACACTCTCTAGTCTATTATAAAAAAGTATTTGGCCTTGTACGAATTGTTACATTTACGTATGCTCTTAAAACTAGTTTGTAAGCAATTTAAATAATGTAGTTGAAGATATCCGCCTATCTCTAGAGTCTATATTTAAGAAAGGTTTTGCACTTACACGAATCATTACAATTAAATTTACTCTTAAAATCGATTTGTAAGAAATTTAAAGAATGAATGGAGCAAAGTTGCGTGTCTAGCCACTCCAAGGTGGGATTTGTTTGCTCAAGTGTTGTAAGTCTATAAGTCAGACAGTTAAACTTAGCGACATGAAGCGTAATTAGAGAAAAACTTAGCTACGTGATGCAACTTCAAGTATTGACTTGCAGAATATTTTACACGTAATTAGGTGTCCCGACTGATCTTTAAATCCAACAGTTACTAGATCATACAAGGATGAAGATTAATGATTATAGACTGGCCAGAAAGTCGGCAGGTGGTGTGACGCACAGAACAAATTCCGTCGTGAACAAATCAATAAAAATTATCCCAATAGCCCAAATTTAAATGCCCCAATTAACTAAAGGGCAATCTTGGTTTTGTAGCTAAATTTAGTGGTGGACTTGAAATGCATTCAATTTAGAAAAACTTCGCCAAAAGTGTGGGGGCCGTTGTTTTTTGTGGTGGTCACGTGGACAACAGATGTCAAGCCACCTCACGTCGACGCAAGTAAATCTTAACACGTTTTGATCGAAAATTCGGACGAAAAGGATGGCGTTTATGGACATGGGAGATGCTTTACGATGTGAGACAAAGATGTACAGCACCGACAGTATCGTAGATGATTGCATATAAACAAACAAATAATTATGAACAACTCAACCAAAGTCGAAGTAATCTAGACTCAAGCAAATAAATATGAAATTAGCAAGATAGATGATTGAGTATGGTTTCGAAGCCTCGCATCACTCCGTTTGGCATACATTTAATACATTGACAACATATCAGTCGTTCTACATCCTAGACTGACAATGCTGACATTCATTAATAGAAACGTTGCATCAATTATTCCTAAAAATTGTCTGCAGATCCCTTAAAAGACAGCAAATGCTTTAGCCTAAAAAAGAGCTTTGGACAAGGAGGGTGCTTCGGCCAAGAGATATTCGGATAGAGATAGGGCTTCGGCCATACAAGAGCTTTGGAATAATGTGATCAACTTCTTCTTTGACTTCTATATTTTGACCAATTGGGTTTTTGTTGAGTTTGTCAAATTCCACTAGGAGCATCAGTGGCGAGGCGTAACAAGTGCAATATGACTAACCAATTGTTAATAGATACTACGATAAAACACAAGATCTAAACCAATGGAAATCTTGTTTGAAAATAGTCATATCAATAAGTGGTTTTCATTTGAGAAATGCACATATTACTTTGAAATGGCTGCAATACCAGAAGGTTCACCGGCTGCAATCACAACTTCCTTGGTTGGCACTTGGGCTTGGCACTCGGAAGATGAAACTTGTTACATTGGGTGCTAAGGCAGATGCACTCAGGACTTTTAAAGTGGATGGCACCACTTATAATCATTTTGATGGTAAAATTCAGGACTGGCCAATGGATGGTATGGATTTTAATCTTCAGCTGATAGCAAAAATAGATGCAATATTCAATGATACCAGTGTTTAACAGTCAGAAAACAAGTTTGTAGCCAGTGGAATGCCTATTGAGGCAGCTTTAAAGGTCAGGTCTTGTGTTTCAATACTGTGTTTTGTCCTTTTATAATGAAACTATTTTCTTAATTTCTGAATTGCTTTTAAAAAATGAAGATACGCATTGAGTACATATATTACAAGTTTTAAGTCATGCCTTTCTGGTGGATTAGTACTCCTGCAGGATTGTAAAGGATATGCTATAATCCGATATTCTGATTAGAGCATGTTTTGTATGTAGTATTAGACAGCGCTGCACAAAAAAACTAACGAAACATGAACTTGTTTCTTGTCTTAACCGAGTATTGCCTCATCCTGCATACCAATGTCCAATTAGTGTTCACCCAAATGTACAAGCCATGCTGTAGAAATTAATTTCTCTTCTATCTCCTATATTGCTCACTAGTGTTTATAAAATTAAGTAGCAGCATTGTGATAACTGATCATGTAATCTTTCTGATTGAAGGACATTGATCTCTTTCCGTTTGATTCAGGTTCTAATTGTGGAAATAGGTCTTCCCAGAGAGTTTGATCACCAAACCTTTGAGCCGAGGAAATTTATTACGTAAGTTGATAGCATGTCATTTTTCATTCTAATTTTCGACTATGGACACTTTAAAATGGCATGTTCTGCTTGCATTGTTTTCCATATTCAAGAATGTTTCAAGCAATGGGATACAGCAATTAAATAATCCTAATACCAAGATTTTTAGAATTCATGATTTTCACATATAGATTTAATTGATCAAGAAACATGCCTTGATCCATAGCAATAATTGAAAGATTTAAACATACAAAATAGAAACTAGTAAGATTTAGAAACCGTTCTCTCTCTATTCCTCTCTGTAATTGAATGTTTTAATTTGATGGACTTCATTCACATTTATAGGTAGAGAGATAGACTGTTTCATGGACCATAAAAGAAAACTACAAACTTTCCATCAAAGTGGACAGTTATTAAATTGTCAATTCTCAATGGACTAATAGAATTTTAGCAATAATTAACCACTATTAATTAATTTATTAATAATATTACTTGGGCCAAATTAATTGTCTTACATTCTCCCACTTGGTCAATGTAATATTACATCGTTATGTTGTCTATAACATAATGCACATATGAAAAGCTAAAATTCCCTCGTACATTGGTCACTAATATATCATCCTTAAGTAAAGACTAATACGAGTCAGATGGTTTTACATCATTATTTCGACATAATTCCTTCCATGTACTACAATATTAGCCATCACCTAACATGACACGTAATGAGAAGTTCGATAACTACATTTCAATAATGTTTTTGAAAAGACTGTCTCTGTCAACATTCATATAATTCATTCATGTACATATATCAACTATTATGACATGAATAATATTTTGTCAAAAAATACATAAACAAGCTCAAAGTGTCGATTGCATAAATTCCATAACGTCAATGATCTTTCGACATGTTCATTAAATGTCTTTTGTGGCAATCCTTTCATTAGTGGATCTGCAATAATAAGATTGGTGCTAATATGCTCGATTGACACCTTTTGTTTTTGAATTTCTTCGTTAATGGAAAAATACTTCAATTCCATGTGTTTAGCACATTTAGAGTACTTGTCCTTTTTTGAAAAAAAGGCTGGTGCAGAATTGTCACAATAAAGTTTCAATGGCTTGGCAAATGTAAAGAACCGACAGTATTGTAGATGATTGCATATAAAGAAACAAACAATCATGAACAACTTAACCAAAGCCGAAGTAATCTAGAATCAAGCAAAGAAATATGAAATTAGCAAGAGAGAGGATTGAGTATGGGTTCGAGTGTAAAGATTTGCATTATTCTTTTAGTAAATTACAAGAGTTGCTTATTTATAAAGTTTTGACCGACAGTAGCAATTGGATCAAAACCACGTGGTCTCATCTCCCTGGTCGAAACCTCACATCACTCCGTCTGCCATACATTTAATACATTGACAACATGTTAGTTGTCCTACATCCTATGTTGACAATCCTGACATTCATTAATATAAACGTTACATCAATTATTCCTAAAGATTGTCTGCAAATCCCTTAAAAGACAGCAAATGTTTCTACCTAAAAGAAAGCTTCGGGCAATGAGGGTGCTTCGGCCATACAAGAGCTTCCGAATAATGAAATCAGCTTCTTCTTTGACTTTTTTATTCTGACCGATTGGGTCTTTGTTGACTTTGTCAAATCTGACTCAATGTCTCAACATGGCTTCCACTAGGAGCTTCGGTGGCGAGGCGTAACAAGTGCAATATGACTAACCAATTGGTAATAGATACTACGATAAAACACAAGATCTAAACCAATGTGAAATCTTGTTTTAAAATAGCCATAACAATAAGTGGTTTTCATTTGAGAAATGCATGTATTACTTTGAAATGGCTGCAATACCAGAAGGTTCACCCGCTACAATCACAACTTCCTTGGTTGGCACTTGGGCTTGGCACTCGGAAGATGAAACTTGTTACATTGGGTGCTAAGGCTGATGCACTTAGGACTTTTAAAGTGGATGGCACCACTTATAATCATTTTGATGGTAAAATTCAGGACTGGCCAATGGATGGTATGTATTGTAATCTTGAGCTCATAGCAAAAATAATTTCAATATTCAATGATACCAGTGTTTAACAGTCAGAAAACAAGTTTGTAGCCAGTGGAATGCCCACTGAGGTTAGGGGTGGGCGTGGGTTGGGTTGGGTCGGTTTTTCCCCCAACCCAAACCCAACCGAACACGGTCGGTTTGAATTAATTTCAACCCAACCCAACCCAAATACACGTTGAAACCCAACCCAACCCAACCCAACCCAATCAAGTATCGGTCGGGTTGGGTTAGGTTGGTCGGTTTGGACAAAAGCGTAATTTATTACCATATATTTCAAATAAAACCAATACGTCATCCAAATAAGATTAACATTTAATATAACGTACAACCATTCGAATAAAAAGTCACCCAAATACAATTAATTCTAGAGGAGGATATTACCTGAGGCTGAGAATGCTAAGTGGTTGTTAAATCTTTGATCCCCAAGCCAAGTTGTTGTGTCAAAACAGATTTCAGACCATTAAAACAAAATATAGTCTCATTCATTATATATCACCAAACATGAAAATCGGAAAGTTAACAACTTCAGCATTGAAAAAGCTTAACAAGGGATGTCTGTCTGCAAGTAATGGATTTTGAAAAGATTTGGTCGGATTATATGTATTGGATGGGATTCTAAAGTGTTAACCGTACACCAAACTTAAAGGAATGACTAAAATTGTTCTTAAAACTATTTACCAAACAATTGCATACCTCACTGAATTGGAACTAGTTATATATTATTGAATAAATATTTGACAATATGTATTCTTAACAGATAAATGGAACTAGTTATATTATTGAATAAATATTATAAAAAAGATACTGTCATTCATTTAGTGCACAATTGTTCTTATATTATATTATTCAAATAGACCATTTATCACTGAAATTTTCAACTATATAAATAGTTTCTTAGGTATTTGAATAAAGTTTCTACGTTCTTGTTTAGTATAAAAGTTATTTCTTCACCTTAATTTCTAATTTTAATAAATAAAAGAAACTTAACAAGGACACAAGAATAACTGCAAATAACAATTAACTTTCAAATCAGTCCTCAAATTGAAATTTGTTCCAAATTAACCATCCTTCCATAGTTCATCTAAAAAGATAATGAACTTCCATAATCACAATGGTATAGCATAAATTTGACTAACCACAATTGTTTATTTTGAACTCCATCTATCGCCTTCTTCGCCTGTTTGAGAAATGCAGTTCAAATTTAGCTAATTGGTTTGGAGAAGTAAGAAATGTATATTAATCAGTACCAGTACGCCTCACCTCTCTATCCCAATTAGTGCATAGATTTATCATCAAGAGTGCAATAACTCGAATGGAAAGTCCACAAATGATCCCCATCCAAAGTCTCTGCTAACAACAACCAACAATTATAAGCTTAGCTTCATTAAGAGAATACACTGACTTGTTGCTTTTTCGATAGAGAGGGACAGAGAATGCACCGGTCCTCCAATGTGAAAGACGAACGAAAAAATCACAGCACAAGGTATTCCCACGACATAATATACGACGAAGTTAAATCGAAACTAAAGTGAAAAACAAAAAAAAAATGTAAATAATTGAACAGAACAAATTTACAAGAAATTACCACTCAGAACAAAAGTCAGAAGATCTCTGTCGGAGAATCAGAGATTTGAGAGAAGTTAAATGTCGGAGAATCAGGCGAAGTGGCGAGCGTAAAGGGCCGGAAGGATGGTGGAGAGAGCGTGAATGAAGGCTGCTTAGTGTGGCTGGATTGCTGGAGTGAAGGCAATGGCTTTTAGCTTTAGGGTTTTTTTTTTCAATTTAACGTTTTTATTTCCTTTTTTTTTTTTTTCGGGTTGGGTTGGGTCGGGTTCTATCGGGTTTAGTGTGCCAACCCGCCACCCGACCCGACCCGACCACCCAACCCGAAACCCGAAAACCGCCCAACAAATGCAAAAAAACCAACCCAAACCGGTCGGTTTGGGTCGGGTCGGTCGGTTTTTTGCCCACCCCTATTTCCTGGCCACAAAGCACTTTTGAAATCCAAAAAAGTGAGATATATGTCTATACCAAGGTCACCATCTTAAATAACAAATTTAGGGTAGAAACAGAAAATTCATATCAATGGCTGTCACACTAGTGAGTAGAACAGGTGTTGGTTCTGAGTGCCTTTTTTCTTTCATCTTATAACTTGTTTCCAAGACACAGGTGAAGGAGTTTTGAGGGAACAGATTTTAAGGTTGACATATATTTTGTGGTTCTACATAAAAATTTCTTGATATCTTGATGTTGCAGGTACCAAGAGATCCTTACTGACCCTAGTTACGCAGGCCAATTTGTCTTGATGACAAATCCACATATTGGCAACACTGGTGTCAATTTTGGTGCGTGCAATGCTTGTTGATATCTCGAGAAACTATGTTTTGAAATAATATTTACTATTTGGAATTGGCGCTCCTTTTTGGCAGATGATGAAGAATCAAGTCAGTGTTTTTTAGCAGGCCTAGTAGTCAGAAGTTTGAGTATCAGGTTGCTGTCTTATATAACCATGATTTCTAACCAATCATGTTTCTATTTTTCCTTCTAACCTTACCTCTTTTATCCTTTGCGTATTTACTGCTTAACATTCTTCAGTACCTCAAACTGGAGATGCACACAGACGCTTGGGGATTATTTGGCAGAAAGGAACATTATGGGAATATGTAGGTCATTTTTTGTGTTTGGTAATTATGTGCCTTGATCTACACTCATCCTTTCTCCGATTTTCATTTTGTTCTGTTGTGTAACAGATGATGTTGACACCCGTGCTATTACCCGTAGATTGAGGCAAGATGGTAGCCTTATTGGTGTACTGAGCACTGACGAATCTAAAACGGATGAAGAACTCATAAAAACCTCTCGGACTTGGAATATTGTTGGTAATTTTCAATCTACTCTCTACATTGGTTTGAATGGTAATTTAGTGGTTTGTGATTACTATAGATTGTGTTTGGGTTTATGACTTCAGTTTTGCAGGCGTGGATTTAATAAGTGGGGTCTCATGTGAGGCTCCTTATGAATGGGTTGATAGAACAAATTCAGGGTGGGATTTTAACTTCAATGGAAGAAATGAAGAAACTTTTCGTGTATGTATCTCGCATGTTGACTTTGTATAATATAAAATTCATTTTTATTATTTGTGGATTGACTTCTTGTTTTTTCTTGAATGAAGGTTGTTGCATATGATTTTGGTATCAAGCAAAATATATTGAGGCGCCTAGCATCCTATGGCTGTAAAATCACTGTCGTTCCTTCTACATGGCCCGCCTCTGAAACTCTAAAGATGAAACCGGATGGAGTTCTATTCAGCAATGGTCCTGGAGACCCATCTGCAGTTCCTTATGCCGTCAAAACTGTCAAGGAAATAATTGGAAAAGTTCCTGTTTTTGGTATTTGCATGGGACATCAGCTGCTTGGTCAAGCATTGGGGGGTAAGACCTTCAAGATGAAGTTTGGTCACCATGGAGGAAATCATCCAGTCATAAATCTTCGAAATGGCCGTGTTGAAATCAGTGCACAGGTCTGTTCATTTATAAGACGATTATAGTCAGAATTTAATACAGTATTCCATACATACGCAGAATAATGCTGAATCCTTCCTAGTTCATCGTGTTTTCTTTTATCCGCTATCTTTGTAAGTTCCATTCTAGTTTTCAAATTCTGATATATAACCTGAAAGGTAAGAACTTAAATCTGGTTTTAGTTGAGCTTAAATTTATTGACAAATTGGTGGGGGCGAATCGCGTTGTATAAATACTGTACATTTGTAATCTTGGATGTACCGTTTCACACTAATGTTTTCCCCCTCCTTTATGGACCGAACTACACATTTCATGAAGAATTTTGTTTTCCGTAGGAACTCACTCAAACCAATCTTATGCAGAATCACAACTATGCTGTTGACCCTGAATCGCTTCCAGAGGGTGCAGAAGTCACTCATGTTAATCTCAATGATGGAAGCTGTGCCGGGCTTGCCTTCTCTCAGTTAAAGCTTATGTCACTTCAGTACCATCCTGAAGCATCCCCGGGACCTCATGATTCAGATCCTGGTATTTCTCATAGTCATCTCCTTTGAAATACATTTTTAATTTATTGAACTCTTGATATATAGTGCTGCTAATAATCGTTTCCCAAGCGATTATTTGAAACTTCATTGCTAACAAAATTATTCTGGGGGCAGTATTTGGGGAATTCATGCAACTCATGAAGCAAGAACAACAGAAAGCGTGAATGAAATTCTCCGCATCCTTCATAAGGTTGAAGGGTGACAATGATGAGTGATGACTCATTGATTGGGGCGATGATCAAGAAAAAGTTGAAAACTCAATGCTGACATCCAGTGACAATTTTCTTTCTTCAACCCAATACAAGTGATAATTATTTCCACATGTGAGAAACACTGATATTGTCACTTATGTAACAAAGCTATGGAAGAGCAACTTTGCATGCTATTAAGCCACATAGAAGAACATGTATAATAAACTCGTCGTGTCAAATTTTTTGTTAAGCCTAACAATTCTTGAGGCCCAATCCAATTGACCTGAATATTAAAAATTAAAAGAGCTCTTGAACTCCCTTTCAATTCCTTATTCCTAAATGATGCAAGTGCGTTCGGCTGATTGGTGCCTTTGGATAGATTATTCAGTTTTTATTTAATTATGCTAGCTTTGTTTTGTAGTTTTTTGTTGTGTTTTGATATTCCCCTATGGAGATTAAAATAAAATTTTTAGAAGATTTTGATAGAAGTTAATGAAATGAATAACGAAAAGTCGTGGGATTCACAAAATATATGGTTAAAATTAATTGTTGATTTTGACTTGCCTCATGTTTTACCTCTATTGTTTGGAAAAGAAGTTGATTTTGAATCTTGAGGAGTTGCTCCATTGGTCAAGTCTTGGGTTTGTTCCCCAATGGTCATCAGTTCGAGTCTCCTCAATGCCAGTAAGGTGAGTACCCGGTCGTAAACCTCAGGGTCTCGTGAGATCAGTTGAGGTACGCGCAAGCTGATCCGAACACTCACCTTTATAAAAAAAAAAAGTTGATTTAGAAATATAGTGGTTTTTTAGAGAATGTGTAAGAATTTTTTTTTTTGATTTACGTATAATATTATTTTATTGAGTGAACGTGTGATTAATAAGAGGAGAGAAAAAAAAAATGAATTAATTTGAATGGGGTCAAATAGGGGCTTAGATTTTAATCTATACCAAACATTATGGTTTTGTTTTGCAATTTTATTAAATTTAATATTTGTAGGGTTTTCTTTCTTTAAAAACCAAGGTCACGCTGCTTTTGATTTATTTAATAAAAAATAAATTATGGTTTCTCTTAAGACTTTCTTTGACAATCTTACTTTTCAAATTCTTTTTTTTATATATATACTCATTTTTAATCACATTTATACAATACAATATTTTGCACGTAAATTTAAAATTTTTTACTATTTTTTTATCACACATTCTCATAAAAATTATTATTATTCAAAACACTATTTTTGAAAAGTATAATTGTGGGCTAATTTTTCACCAATCATTCGTGATTCAACTGAGTCATGATTGTTAAATAATCTTGTAAAGAAGCATTGGGTATTTGATTATTTTTTGTTATCGTTAGTTACTCTTTTTCTGGTTGCATCACCAACTCAACTTCTCTTTCTTTGTAAATTCTAATTACATTTTTTTTCCTGTATATATTTCACCCTTCCTCTCAAATGAGACTCGAATCCAAACCATTGACTTGGTAGTCTTCGCTCTTATAACTTGAGCTAAGTCTTGATCTCTAGATATGACTTTCTTTTTGTTAAAATACTTATTTGTCTTTTATATTTTTACGTGTCCTCCCAGTTTTCGCAATATTCATTTTTTTAACGAAGACTTAAATTACATCAAATAAGAGAATGGTGAGTTGGATTGAATCTGGTTAGGCAGGTTAGTTTAGCTCGACCCATCCATTTTGACACTCCTATGGAACCCATAAATATTAGTAAATTGGTTAACCATTGAAATTGAGATCTCATGATGAAGATCATAAACCTACCTTTCCGGTTTTCAAACTCTTTCGAGTCTATTTACTTATTTGTATCAATCGTTAATTGGCCTATTAATTTATTATGGATAATTAGTACAAAACGTGTCAACCGTTTGCGTTCATTACGCAATTTGTCCCTATCATTTCGAATTTTGCATTTACAACCTCATTTTAACATTCTCTTGTGGCGTTTGATCATTTCCGTCTTATTTCATCATTTCCTTCGGTCAAATATTGGTAATTTGTGTAAAATGTCCCTATTGTTTGCCTTCATTAAAAAAACAAATTCCTATCATTTGTCTTCATTACACAAAATGTCATTATCGTCTATTTTCTCTATTAAAACATTGTAAAATCATTAATTTGTCATCCTCTTTAAATAAAAAAAATAGAATATAAAAGAAAGAATATAAAAAAATTAAATAATTGTAGCTAAAGTTCTAGAATTTTTAAAAAATACAAACAAGTCTCACGTAAAACAATTTAAAACATACTAACAAATAGAAAAATATTTCATCTTCCCAATTATTTTCACCTACCCCTACCTCTACCCCCATCCTCTACCCTCCACGATCACCACTACCGCCAAAATAATTAAAAAGAGAATTAAAGTATAAAAAAAAGTAAGAAACTAATTAAAAATAGAAAACACACAAAATGGTTCTCCTTCCATATCTAATTCCGCACCTTGCCACCAACTACTATCACCACCACCACCCATTCTCCCTATCCCATTGCGGTACCATCCAGGGGTTTAACTATTTTTCTGTAACCAAACTCGTGGTCCACTATATTTTTGTTTTCAATGAAGTACCAAGAGCTTTTTATTTAGGGATTTAACTATTTTAAGCAAATTCCTGTTTCTATCTTCTTGTTGCTTATTTCAAAAACACATACTGCTTTAATTTTTAATTTTTTTTTCCTGAATGTGTTCAAATTTCTTTTGTCTCATAAAATGATGTCTAAAGATGAAATTTATTCTTCCACTAGATGATTCATTCAAGATCTTAATCCAAATTTCAATACTAATTGTTCTAATTTAAATCCAGCTAAAAGAAAAGGATTTTTTTTTTTTTTTTGGGTGAGGGGAGATGAATTTTTTTATTAATATGTTTTAAATTATTTTAGGTACAACTTGTTTTCACTATTTGAAAATTTTAGGACTTTGATTGCAATTATTTATTTCTTTTTTTTATTTGTTTGTTTGAAGAGGAAGTAAATTAGTTATTCTATAATGGTTTATTGGAAAAAGTAGACGATGATGATATTTTGTGCAATGGAGACAAATGATAGGCACATTTTACACAATGAATGCAAATAATAGGAACGTTTTGTACTAATTATCCATTTATTATCTTGCCATGGTAGCTATTTATTTTGATTCTGCCTTGGAAGGGAGAAGAACATAAATACAGCATCGTTTTTTCTCACCTTGAATCAAAAGCAAAGTCGTACATTTCTATCTCCAATCTTAAAGCAACTTCCAATATAACTTTTTGAATACTCCGCTAGTACTAATCTTCTTTCGGCGAGGAAAAGAAAGCTTTGTAGACCCCACGCCGTCAAATCGAACTAGGTCATGAAAGTAACACGATTTTACTAATACCATAATTATTTTCAAGAATTTGTTTTAAATTTGGTAAATGTCACTTTCGTTGTGCACTTCAAGCGACCGCGTTGAAAGAAAAATTAACAAAAAAGACGTTTTCTCGATTCGCTCTGCATTTCTCCATCGAATCCTCCAATTTTCTTTCTTTTCTTCCGTTATACATTTCTTCTTCTTTAATCAAGTGAAAAACGTCAAAAATATTTTTGTGGGTAAAATTCTAATGATAAATTGTAAAAAAATGTTTCACGGCTAAGAATTTGGTTAATTTATATCTATCGTTGCATCTAACAATGAACAAAAATAGTAGCAAATGATTCAATCGACCTCGAATTATAAAGAAATTCAACTTTTCATTGTACAACATTATCAACCTAAGACTAGACAAGCAAGATTCTCAATATCCCAAAATCCAAAATGAATATTTACCATAAATAGTCTATAGTCACATCTTAGCTCGTGAATGAACATTACTGCACCAGAGCTGTCCTTCAGATTTTTAAATCAAATATGTACAAAGGAGGAGTGATAAAACCTTCATTTTACTTTTTTTT
>CAIGRT010073922.1:0-12081 GCA_903798405.1 Fraxinus platypoda | reverse complement strand
AGTAAACCAAAGCCTGTTGGTGCTGATGGTGGAACTTCGTGGCATTACCAGGATAGTAAATCTAGGGATGAACAGGATACTTCTTTGTGGAGTAAGCGAGATGGGGATCCTCTTTGAACAAGCAGGATGGAGGATCTAATGGGAATAAGCTGGATGATGGATATTCTTGGGACAAAAAGGATGGCGGATCTTCTTGGGGCAACCGAGGTGGTGATGCTTGGAGTAAGCAGGATGGTGGGTATTCTTGGAATAGAAAGGGTGGTGAGTCCTCCTGGAGTAAACAAGCTGGAGAGTCTAGTTGGGGTCAGAAACCTGACAGTAATGTGGAAGATCATTCAAGAGGTAGGTCAGATCAGAAGGACAGTTGGGAGAACTCCAAAGGAGGATTTGGTGGTTGGAAGAATGGTGGGGTTGGAAATAGAGATGCAGATCAAGATGGCAGTTGGGGAAGGGATAATCTTTTGACGGTGGTCGTGGTTCGGGTGGAAGAAGAGGAAGAGGAGGGGGTCGAGGAGGCAGAGGTCAATATGGTAGAGGGAGATCTTTTGATCAGGATCAATCGAGTAGTTGGAACAAGGAAGGTGAACACAGACAAGGTTCAAGTAATGATTTTTTCGCAGGGAATCGTTCTAGTTGGAGCAGCGGTCAGGCAGGCAGTTGGGACAAAGATATATCAGCTGACGGAAGTAAGAAAGATGATTGGGATAAACAAATTGTTTCTGGCGAGGACAAAGAATCGGGATGGAAGAAAGAATGGCAAGTTAAGAAAGAGACTAGTGTAAGTGGTGATAAATTGGATAGTGCAAAACCTGATTGGAACAACAAATCCGGTGGCTGGTGCAGCTCAAAAGTTTCCAATGATGGCCAGTCTTCAGGTTGGAATGGAACATCAACTGCAAATGAAGATGCTCGTAATGATCAAGGTAGTTGGGCAAAAGGAAAAGCACTGGATAACAAAAAGTCTTCCTGGAACACTGGAAACACCTTGAGTGAGAACCAGGCTTCTGATTGGGGTAAAAATAGTAACGATGCCCAGTCGTCAGGTTGGAGTAAAACATCAACTGCAAATGAAGATGCTGGTAATGATCGAGGTATTTGGGCGAAAGGAAAAGCACTGGATGACAAAAAGTCTTCCTGGAACACTGGAAACACCTCGAGGAAGATCCAGGCTTTTGATTGGGATAAAAATATTAACGAAGACTCTCAGAAACCTTCCGATAACAATACCTCTGGTTCATCAACTGGATGGGGTCAAAGTAATTGGTCTAGACGTGGAACAGATGNGGGATAAAAATATTAACGAAGACTCTCAGAAACCTTCCGATAACAATACCTCTGGTTCATCAACTGGATGGGGTCAAAGTAATTGGTCTAGACGTGGAACAGATGATACTGGTGGGAACCAGGACAGTGCATGGAGCAGCAAAAGTAACTGGAATTCAGGAAATGGTTCTGGAGGGAATGATGGTCAAAATGATACTGGCACTGGCAGGGGAAGAACTGGAAGCTGGAGGGGAGGCCGGGAGGGGAGAGGTGACCGTGGGGGCTTCCGGGGTAGAGGGAGATCAGATCGTGGTGGCTATGGAGGTAGAGGAATGGGCAGGGGGGGCATTGGAGGGAGAGATGGACCTGACAGGGAAGGAGGATTTTGTGGTAGGGGAGATGGTTATAGAGGCGGAGGGCCTAACGATTGGAATAACAGAAATGATTCTGGTGATGACAAGTTGTACGGCTGGAAAAAAAGTTCAAACAGTAATAGTGAAGGATGGAAAAGTAGCAGCAGTGGAGGCAGTTTGTTTCAAGGAGGAAGTTGGAGTTCAGGTTGGAATCAATCAAAAGGGGATGCCGATGGTGCAGGTAACACTCAAGCTGGTGGAGGATGGAACACGTCAGTGGACGCTAAAATAGATTATGTTCAAAGCAGTGCTGGAGGCAGCGACTGGAAAACATCAAATGCTTCCACTGGGGATGTATCTACTGGGTGGGGCCCATCATCTGGTAAGAGGGATACAGCTGGTTGGAATTACCAGTCCAATTGGAACAAGGAAACTGCTTCAGGAAACCAGAACACGTCTGGGAAATGGAAATCTGATGCTACAGATGGGGGCCCATATAAAACATCTAACAATGTTGAAGGACCTGTCAGTTCATGGGGTAAAGCTGCAGGAAGCTCCTGGGGAACTGCTGCTGGAGGTGAAAACTCATTTGCGAATCAGGATAAATCAGAAGCCACTGATGGCTGGAAAACTAAATAATCTAATAAAGGTGAAGGATCATCAGGTTCCGTGGACAATGAAGAGAGCGAAGGAGGGTGGTCTGCTTTCTAAAGGTTACATAGATTACGATACTTTTGCTGTTCATAAAACTGACTGTCGTATGCTTTACCTTTTCACTCGGTAGAATTTTGGATTTCTGGTTTTGAC
Source organism: Fraxinus platypoda (assembly GCA_903798405.1). Lineage (NCBI taxonomy): Eukaryota > Viridiplantae > Streptophyta > Magnoliopsida > Lamiales > Oleaceae > Fraxinus > Fraxinus platypoda. Next base: position 9,658 of record CAIGRT010073922.1, on the reverse strand, counting down.
AGTATCCCTTTGAGATAGTAAGAAATTATTCTGCTATTGTCTTACACCTTGAAACTTGGCTTTGCATCTTCTGTATAGTACTGAATTTTCAGTCGGAAGAAATTGGCATTTGCTTTCGACATGCCGGCATTTTTTGCTGAAGTTGTTTATTATGGTTATCCATGATATTCTATCAGGAATAATTTCTTTATGCATAATTTAAAGAGCTGTCTTTTGTGTGTATAGTGCATGCACAACACCTTTGTAATTTCCTGTTGAAAACTGTACTTGACATTTTTCTTTTCAGGCTTATATTGCTGCCGACTTATGGAGTTGTGCATTTTTAGTCGATCATCTGTGTACTGCCATCATTAGAAGTGCCATTATCTGAAGTAAGCTAGAACCAAAATTAAAAACTTTTGTTCCTTTTTAAGAATGGTCAATGATGTTAAATCTCAAATATTTACCTAACCCATCAGATTTAGGGAGTAGCATTTTCGGCGTTGAGAATAGAGAATATATTTGATCGAACCATTTGTACTCATGTCAATTTGATTTGCTGGCCAAATTAGCTTGTAAAGAAAACCTTGTTTGTTGTCCAAGCTTCTATTATTCCCTTTTCTTAAAATTTAACAATATTTGCTTTTTAATCTATTATCTCGTTTTACTGCAGGTGTAAATGCTAGGAAGGAGACTATTTTGCACCGCCGGCATATGGCAGTTGTCGGCTTTCGTTGTTCTTTCTGTTTATCTTTTGCATTTTGGGGCTGCAAACTTTTTATTTTGATTTGCTTTTGTAAATACCTGGATAGCCTTGTTTTCCTTGTGGATGTTGAATTTGGAAGAATTAATCTTCTACTTTCTCAAGTATAGGGTTTCAAGTGAATAATTCTCTATTTAGGCTTTGTATTCCGAGGACTTTCCACTGTCCATCTTTTTTCATATATGTGATTAAACCTGTCTGGTATACTGGATTGGACCTCACCGTATAAGATTAAAAAAATAAATTCTAATTTTTCAATTGTGTAGTAGTGTTCAGTACATCAAAACATGCTGCAAATGTTTGTTAATTCTTCCTTTTGGAACTCAATTATAATTTGACGTCTGTCGATACAGAAAGTACTTTAGTGCAATGCAAATTCCTTGGGGGCTAAGTGCTTCCAGAAATTTTTCTTTTTCTTTGAGACATCAGCATTCTTTTGTTTCTATGAATTTCCGGAGGTTTGGTACGTTGGAATGTACTGAACATGCCATTCTTATACAAGGCGTTGTTAATACGATTATTTTGAAGAAAAAAAAAATTGAGAACTTTGTTGATTCTGCATCCATTATTATACTCAATCCTACTCAAATATCGAAATGCCAGTGCGATGGAGTTTTGACCTCGTTTGGTCAAAAGGTATACATGCTTGTAACTTGAGAATCTGACTTTCAGCCTTTATTGTATCGTGTTGGATGGCGCTGAGTGAGGGAGGCCATGCATTTGCATGGTCATAGGTTGACTGCCTTATTTAGGTCACGTAATTCAACACATTTTGAAAATCGTGTAACATGTTGTTTGGTGTAGTTCGACTAATGTTTGAGCAAGTAAGATTAGGAAAGTTCTCGTCATACTATGGTTCGACTCTAAGGTGTAGAGGTAAAGACATATCGACTTGATATTATTGTAGTGATTGAGCAGTCTATTTGAAACTTCTAAAAATAAACTCAATATTTATTATTTCATTATGCCTACATGCGTGACTCATATTGGATATTCGTACAATATTCTTTGAAAAAAAGAAACAATTAAAAAAAACTTTATGGTATGCACTTGGAAGTTGGAACTATTGTATATTATGAAAATGAGAAGTGGAAATGTGCTGGAGTGATTAGATCTTTTGAAAATGCATGGAAGGGGGACCGGACAACCGGCAATTTTCACGTTTAAACTAGAAACAAGATGACAAATGCACGACTCTAGCGCGTCATTTTCTTAAAACAGCTCAAAACCGTGTTTCCGCACGAACAAAAAGAAAGTCACACTACCAAAAATCAAGATTTAGTGTTTGAGCCTACACTTTCGAAAGAAACTAAAAAGAAAATTGGTTAAAATAAAAATTCAATTAAAGTAAAAAAATTTGAGGATCTGTAATCTTTTTTTAAACTTTTTAACGAAGAGAAGAATTCAAAAATATGATATCTAGGAAAAAGTATAGATAGAACTGACTTACTAGAAATGTTCTATGTCGATTCATATGGGCATGTAAACCCACGGAGTTTAAAATGGCGTCTTCGAACCAATTTGAAGGGAGATTGAAATATTTGAATTTTAAGATTTCATTGTCTTATTCATGATTATCTTCTAGAATTAGTGGAAAATTGTAGATTTCAACCCTCCATCTCTTCCTTAATTCTCTCTTGAAGTGATTTGCATATGCATATGAATATATATACATGAAACATCATAAATAAGACGCAACAACATCAGTAGCCCAATTATATTATTTCATTATTTGTTGTTTTTACATAATTTCTTCCCCATTTGTCATAGGTTATAGATGCCTTGTGTTGGCAAAAGATGTTTCAAAATGAGTAAATTTTGCCTCCTTGTTTGTTGGCTATACTCTATTGGGTTGAAAAGTAAGGCATTATATGTGCATGCTTGGCTATGTTTGAAAAAATTAATTATAAGTTACAAAATAATTAAGTTTTTTGTTGGTCGATGTTAGATAAGTGTATTACCTTATTTTTAAAATATATATTTTTTTACTTATAAGTAAGAAAATAAGTAATCCATCCAACATGTTTAGTTAAAAAAAAAAAACCATGCTGGCCTAAGAGTAAAAATAAGTATACTCGAACAACTCTCTCTATTTTTTTTCCTTTTAACTACAAAAGTTACTTATTTTGAAAAAAAATCTTACCTTATTATCAAATAAGTAACACGTTAATTATTGTTTTAAAAATTAAAAATAATTACATTAATTTACATATTTACTTATAATTAGTAATAGTAATATTCATAAGCTTAGTAAAAATTTCTGTAGCACATAATAGAAATGGTAATGATAACTGATGTTTGGTAACAGAAAGTCACAAGAGAATAAAAACTAATCACTAACTAAAATTAGTGGCTAAAAAAGATGCCAATTATGGTGCTTGCAAATTGCAATCTTAGGTTTCTTAAAACTCAATTTATCTATGTTGGCTTAGTGGGACATAAATCCTCTATGTATATATATTTTTAATCATTCTTATCTATTACAATTGTGCAATAATTATTGTTATCTTGTAATTTGAAATTCGATTAAGACCTCAGATTCTGATTTGAAATCTTACGATACTTATTTATTAAAAGTTCACGAATCAAATTTGGATGAAGAAAAGAGTTTGTAAATATGTTTTTCGTCGCTTACAATTTTAGAAAATTTTTGAACTTAAAAATATTTCTTTACATTTACTTGATATCAAATTTCATGACCATTTGAACCATATAAATAAGGATGAATTTTTTTTTCTAGAACCAGCCAAACTAGTCGGTTCGAATTAATTTTAAATATAATTTAACTGTATTGTATCGATAGAACTAAGAATCAAACATTTCTAGTCGAGTTCTTGGTTTATCTTATTAAAATTGAAAACCAAAATTTCAATAAATTTAGTAATTTTTTTAAAGTATAAAAAACTTTGAATTAGAATTTACTCAATTCAAGTATGACTCAATCAATAACTATACATAAGATCCATCTGTACCACACATATCCCTAAATATAATGTTTGGTACACATTCTACTGTATACGAAGATTGTTACTGAGATTATATTGTCTCACTCTTCTAGACATAACTTGTCCATGTCTAGTAATATTTCATATTTTTTAATTCAACAAAGAACCTTAAAATAAAAAAATAATAAAAGGGTGTCGGGACCCCACACGCAAACGCGTGGTGGAGCAGTTTCCTTGAACAGTTCTTTGAATTGGTCGAAATCTAAGCCGTTAATCTTTTTTCTCTTTAATTCTCACTTTGTTCTCCAAAAGGTTCTCATGAGGACCCCACAATTAATCTCCTCTAATATCATTTTCCCTCCATCCTCTACTGGGAAGATGTGTGGACTTTTGGATAAGATTAGTCATAATAAATTGAAATTTTAATTTTTCGACCACGCATTTTATGAACCCACAACTTTTATTAATTTTTATCGAAATATACTAAAAATCTTATTTTTAGCAAAACTAAATAGGGGGTTAGTATGGTTCAATTTACGTTATTAAACATGCCATCAACACGAGACTAATTATTCTGGTAAATATTTTGAAATTACACGAGTAATTTTGATTCTTGAAAATGATTATCTAGTTCAAATCGTACCTTAAAATTCCACATCTAGTGGTTTGAATGCTAGTTTTACAGTTTGTATTACGACACTTATTTATACATGTACGGTTATTTTTATATTGAAAATAAATATGATATCTAATCATACAAATGTCTTGGCTCATGAAATTTTATCTCTAGTTTAGGGTTTTATTTGGAAGGTTAGAAATTGTGATGCACGTTGATATATCTCTGATTAGTTGAGCGTCAAGTCCAAAAGCGTTCAAATTTCACGACTATCCATTTATGGAAACTTTACATATCATATTTTTACTAAGAAGAAAAAATAATCCAACTTGCATTCGAGAAGTGCATTACAAGTAAAATATAAGTTATTTTCTAAGATGTAAATTTTTTTTAGATGAGATGATTCGACGAAACAATCTTACAATTATATAAAGATTCCTTCAAACAGGGAATTAGCAACTAAGCTTGACATTGAAAAACTACAAAATGCTTTAAAGTAACGAGTTCATACTTCACAGTTGAGGAACTAATTCCCTGTTTGGACAAATGAAATATACTTAAGATTTTGCATACCTTTTCTTTTTATGTGAGTCAAAAAAGGAAAAAACAAGAGCATGTCCTCTCACAGGAAAAGTCATAAAATCTAATGTGTGTAATCATTTCATCCTTAATAATCTTTTCTTTTCAATCTGACCATCAATGTATGATACACGTTTAGGTTTAGTCATATTTGTACCATACTACAAACCTTAAAAACTTTTAATATCTTACAAATTAAGATTGTCTTATTATCATGTTCCCTTACAAATAAGTGTTCTTTATTCTATTATTATTATTTTAGTAATGTTTATACCATACAAACCCTAGTCATAGAGGATTCTTTATTTTATGACTTTTCTATTAAGGTATTGTTTGGTACAAATTAAAATCAGATTTTAATTTAAGTCAAAGTCAAACAATCAATATTTACCACATTTTTCATGGGTCCCACACTTCTATCACAATCTACTAAAAATCTAATTTTAATCTCCACCAAACACCCTTTTAGTAATATTATTATTATAGTAGTTGTATGTCGTTTTTGTTGTATTAGAAGATTTTGGTATGTTATGCGACTTACATCGAACATGTTTTTTCCAACCAATAAAGTTGAAAATTTTGAAGGTTTGAACTAAGGACAAATAACTGGTCCAAAATACAAATCTAATCACATCTAGAATAATTCAACATTTGCAAACTAACCTTTTTGGATAGATTTCAAACCTCTTGTTTAGCGAACAATATAAATTTGAAATCAATGGCCAAAAATATTGATTTTTGCTTTTAAAATTAGAAGTCAAACTTGTATGAAAAACACCGACGATAGTGATAATTCAAGAATAATGTCATAAAAATAGAACAAACCCGAGAACCTCAAAAACTTTGCCAATATTCATTTACGCTTGAATGTATCAAATCTTGATCCAAGATCGAATGACTTATGCTCTTCTCACATATTGTTGTGTTAGCAAATTACTCGATTCAATAAAACATGCAATGAAAGATTTACAAAATTTCTTGCTTGGATGAACTGAAAAATTTTATTCATTCCATACTTCACACGAGCTTAGTGTAAATGAATTGTGTACATCATTTAAATGAGCTTGTTCCAAATAACCACATGTTTGGTTAGTAGATATCGATGACAGTTGATGAAATGTATAGTTGAAAAAAAATTTGGATCCCATAAAATATGCAGTTAAAAACGAGTTTCAGAAAATGAGGGTCAAACTGAGACTAAATATACCGGCATCGTGAACCCTGCTAAGGGCAACACCATACATTAGAAAAGAGTTGTTGACGTCAAAAGTCCACTAACAGTCATGGACACTTTTCGAATTCTGGAATTAGTGACTTCGTCCCAAGGACCTGGAAAGCAATGAATGTCTAAGACGATGTTAGAATTATCTAACAAAAGCCCTCCGATTCTCAAATCAACAAACACTTTAAATATCATCATAATATAAATATCTGCAGTAATAAAGTTGCCCAACTCATTACTACAAAATTGACTTACAAAGCGAAGTTGACATTTCACCTTATACATAGCAGATCTCAATTGCAACTAGGCAATATAAGACATGCTAATAGTCACCTCAACCCTAGGTTTGGAAGTACTAAACACTCTTTGTTTCCACATCATTAGAGAAATAAACCTAACACATCCTAAATGAATAATTTCGCATATAATGTGAGATTTACCTTCAACGTAATGCACATCTTACGTACACTTGGGCAATGTGAGACATGCTAACCCTCACTCAGTGCAAATGCTAAATCACTAGCCACTCCCCAAGGACAAACTTGACCCATCCCTTCTCATACTTGCTTAGATACTATGAAAAAGTTTACGACTAAATTATCATGTTAAAATTGGTTTATAGGGTGAGGTTTCCTTTACTTCATACATTGCACATCTCTATATGTTGATCTATATTTTGATAATTACCCAATATAAAATTTATTCCTTAACATACTCTCGCAAGATTGTGGTTCGTTTGAGCGCATCAATCTTGAAATTCGTGTGCTCATTATTTAATCTTAATCAGATCAAATTGTTTGTTGGAGTTTAATTGACTTTGATACTATATTAAGTTATCATCCCTTAACAAATTATGCTTATATTGAATAAGTTATTGTACCTCATATTTTGTGCGTATTCTTTATAAACTCGTAGATTTATTATCATAAAATAATTACATGCAAATTTTTAATGAACGGAAAGTTACAATGCAAAGATTAAAATATTTATCATCTCCCATAAATTAAATTCACCAGTTAACATTAGAAGCATGATATTAAAAATACAATTATGCTATTTGTACATAAAGAATGGTCTAGCAGCAGTGCCAGAAGAAAAGTTAGAGGGAAATGATTTGATAAAAAAAAGTTATCTGTATTTCAAACCGTCCAATGATAGAGTGTCACGTGACATTATGTAAATCTCGATGTACATGTAGGAAGGTCCTTAAACATGAATGGATGAGAAGAATTTCTATACACAACAGGTGGTTACAGATGACCCATCACAGCCTCCAACTTTCCCTCTATGGATTCACATTCTCAACATCCTTCACAGTAAAAGGGTCCTCGTGTACTAAGAATCTATGAGTATAAAGTTAACCGCTACCCGCACCTGCCCTTTTCATGCTTTTGGCCTTTCCTCTGTCTCTCTCCAACCATATATGTCCTATGACCAAAAAAGTAAAAGATAAAAAAGCAAACTGCCCACTTGAAAACCACTTATAAGAAGTGTAACAACCTCATAAAACACATTCTTTCTTTATGTGACAACATTTTGTCCTAAATTAGACAAAAACTTAACCATATGGAAGATCAGTGCAGTCCTCTTAGCTGGGCTTACTACTATCAAGAAGATGTAAGTTTGTTCTTTTCAAGAACTTTCACTTTCTTTTATATTTTCGTATTTTCTTCTCCTAAGTATAAAGATTCAGACTAAGTGTTATGCTTGCGGTTACCTTACTGAACGGGGTAAAAAGGTTTCGTGTAGTTGACTGAAAATTATTGGGAATTATGCTTAGTTTGAAGTAGTTTTTGATTTTTTGGGTTTTTATTAAGATATGTACTCTATAATTATAATGTGCCATTTGATTATCAAGAACTTGAATTTTCTTTATATTTTTGTGTTTTTTTTAGGGATCGCAAAAAGTTTTACCCACATTGTGACAAAAAGGGTCTAGTGTAATTTACTGGAAATTAAAGCTTAGTTTGTGGTTGTTTAATATTTGTCCTTTGGTATTTTTTAGTTTGTAATGTGCATTGTGCTACTTGATTTAGGGGATTGAGGACTTGAAGCATTCTCTCTTGTACTCAACTTTGGAGTTACAGACAGCTGTCCTCTCTGCACATGAAGAACTTTCAAGAAAAGATGATGAAATTCTCCACCTCAAAAATCTCTTATCAAAGATTATGAGAGAAAGGGATGAATTCGAAGCAAAATGCCAAACACTCATGTTGGAAAATCAGCTTATTTTCCAACAAGTAGAAATGCAAAAAAAGTCCCCAAAACAGCAATTAGAATCTGCGCCTTCAAGTGGTATCAACAGCAATGAAGATGAGAACAACATTGGGCTTCCCTCCTCAGATTGTGATGAAAACAACTTTGCACCATCACCATTGCCGGAAACATTTTCCGACGTCCTATCGCCGGAGAAAATCGTGCCGAAGAAGCCATTACCAGAAAAAGGCAAGTTCTTGCAAGCAGTAATGGATGCTGGACCCCTTCTTCAAACTCTTCTGCTGGCTGGACCCCTACCCCAGTGGCAGCACCCACCCCCCCAACTTAACTCTATCGACATTCCACCAGTCACCATTTCTTCTCCAGGAAATAGTACTGGATTATTCAGTAACAAGAGGGCTCTGATGAACAGAGAAATAGGACAAGATTTTTCACCCAAGTTTCAAAAAGTTGTTCACCAAAATCATCATTGACCAAACATAATTATTTAGCAAGCATAATCCATCCTTTTCATGCTGTTAAGCATGAAAGCGATGGCCATTATGTTACTAGTTAAAGTTTGTATAGTAATGGGTTGTCTTAGAAACTAAGGATCTTTAACTAATCGTAGACGAGAGAGTGAGTATCTAGTGGGCTCAATAAAGCCCCTTTAGCTTTTGTTTTGGAGACTCGATCAATTTTCCACTATTATTGGCTTGTTCGGTAACGTAGATTGTACCGATGGACGGGATTAAAAAAAAAAATACTGTCCAATTCTGCGTACTAAATACGCCTTATATTTATTTACTTTCCCTAAGAGTATCAATGGGGGCTTGAAATTCTCCAGTTGGTGGGGAAATTGGGAATTTTATATGAATGCATACATTAGTGTATCTTGGTAGATTTTGTTGTTGTAAACCTTGAGTCATCATTTGGAAGATGATTTATTTTAATAGAATTAAAGTTTTGCTTTATAGATTATTTTCTTTCTTTTACGCCATGATTTTTTTTAAAGAATATAAACACGAGTAATTATTAGCAATGGTGGTCCGCAACTTACTATCCATATTGCATTTTTGTTTCCGAGCTAAATCGAGCCCTTCCGACATTTTAATTTGGATGAAGATTCTGATTTGTACGGTGACACAGATTGTTAAACACGATACTCTATTATAATTGTTAAAGTAAAAGAATTAGAATGCTTAACAATAATGTTAGCATGTCCCACTATTTATAATAAGAGTTAGGAAAACTTTAGGAAACCCTATGTATTACATAAAAGACCTAAATACCCTTTAACACTCCCCCTCAAGATGGAGCATATATATTGTGTGCTCCAAACTTGTTACAAATGTACT
>CAIGRT010073918.1:0-10330 GCA_903798405.1 Fraxinus platypoda | reverse complement strand
GACTGATACATGCAACTTAGTGTAGCAAAGTGGAGAAAGTGACATCCTGTTTGATATTAAGATAGTAGCAAAGACTCCACTAAACTTGATCTCAGTTGTTGTTCTTCTAAGAGTGGTCTCTATCTTGAACTTATATGTAGTAGTTTTGTTCGTACTCACAGTGGTGATATTTATTATGATTCTGGATATTTGTACATTGGTTTGAGGTTTCGAGTTGAGAAAACAATTCGAAACTGTAAGAGCTAAACTTCCATAGAGTAAATCCATCCAACTTTCTTATGGGCTATGATTAAGACAAATAAAGATGGAACCTCATTTTTCATTACATTTAGAGATGAATTCACGCATTTCAATTGTGCCTCTAATTTTCACGTGTTGAATATATTGAATTGTTTTAGACTTTTCTGAAGTGGAGTAGAAAATCAGATTATAGAAGTGAAGACTTTGAGAACTGTTTGAGAGCGTGAATCTCTATCACGAGAGTTCAATGATCTAGGTAATAAAAGAGAAATTCTTCTTGGATTAACTATTCTTTGATAACTAATAATTATATGGTATATTAGGTAGAAAGAATGGAATATTACTAGATACAATGCGGCTTGAGATAATGCAGTCCAATTTGCGTATTTTCTTTTGGGAAGGGTGTTGATTAATTGCAACATGTCGTTAATAAAGCCCTCTCAATATTAGTGCTTCAGAATATATAAGCTTTGAAAATGTAGATAACCTAATATGGATTGTTTTAGACTTATAATTGACTATGTAAGTTCTTGACAATGAGTTTGGGAATATGAATCTTTCATGCAAAAAACTGACAAAATTTTAAGATTCAAGGAGTTGCTATAAAGGATTTGGAAAATCAGACAGGGTAAATAGTTAGGGCACTTTCAAAAAGACATCCACATGCCGTTCCAAGTCACACTGAGACAAATCCCAAACAATAGGTAGTGGCTATAAATGTTTTAGAGAATCAAACAAATGAGCTTCCATATGTGAAATAGCAAACTCCAATTTGGGTATTCATACATCATATTCATTTTCCTCATAGGCTTAGAAAAAGGATGGATAGAGATACAGTTCAAACAATTACTATACGGAGTAGGGTTCAACTTCAATTACAGTTAAGAAATAGGTGGTGTCAAATGAAAATGTACCTTCCATAGATGAGTAATACGTCAGCAAAATAAATTTCAAATTAGAATTCAGACAACCCACATGTTAAGGCTACCGTTTCTATCAAACATACGTGCCTCATGTTCCCTTTCCTCAAAGAATGCAGAGAAGATTTTTGAAGAATAGTTTGCAAAGTTCTTGGACATATTTAGAAATATTTACGTCAACATCCCATTATTTGATGCTATATCTCAAATACCAAGCTATACTAAGTTCCTCAAGGAGATGTTATCAAATAAAAAAAAGCTCAATATGTTTGAGATCATCGCGTTAAATGAGGAGTGCAGTGCTATCTTACAACACAAACTACCTCTTAAACTAAAAGATACAGAAAGTCTCAAAATACTTTGCTTAATAGGAAATAGTTCTACTTTTAATGCTTAACGTAATCCCGAAGCAAGTATAAATTTAATGTCATTTTCTGTCTACATAAAATTAGGTTTAGAAGAGCTAAAAGAAACTACAATCTTCCTTCAACTAACAGATTGATTTATCAAATGCCCCCTAGTAGTGGTTGAGAATGTGCTTACTAAAGTGGGTAAGTTCATATTTTCAACGGAATTTGTTATCTTAAACATAGAAAAATATTGGACTATATCACTAATTTTGGGTCGATCATTCTTATCTAAGAGCCGGACCATTATGGACTTGAATCAAGCAAGTTGACCTTAAATGATGAGTGAGAGAAATTTCATGTCTATACCATTGTCTAAAAGCCATTCCATAATGAGGAAAGTCGAAAAGTTAAGGAGAAATAAGTAAAAGATCATGAAAATTGCCCACATAAGAAATGAATAGATGGAATCATTGGAAATCTCAAGGATGAAAACGGAGCTCTCCAAGTTTGGAGAATCAAGAAGGAGATTGGCACGTTTGAACATTGTATTCAATGTTGTACAGGTGATGTCTTCTTTGAACCACCATGAATCCATGATTAACTCCTCCACAAAGTTAGCTAAAAACTTTAAATTAAACGTTTATTGGGAGGCAGCTCAACTTCTTATCCTTTTATTTATTATGCTTTGAGTATTTGTATTGCATATAGATATCTACGATTTCATTTAGAATATGCACATTTTGTTTGCAATAAAAAGGTCATCATATCAATATTAAGCTTAGAAAAAAAAAACTTAACAAAAAAAAGTAAAAGAAGCACGTGACACATTTTTCGAGATAAAACTAAAAAATTGATTCTATTTGCAATACTCCACAATATGGTAGCTTCCATACTATTCCATGACTCCTTTATTTATTTCCAATCATGTGTTCCTATATCTTTTTATACTTTTAATATTCATGATTGCCATTTTAATTTGAAGATATAATAAAATTAAGTGAAAAATAGCTAAAGACTAAGAAGCATGGAATAGACTGATCCAAGAACCTTACCTCCAATATTAGACAAAAAATCAAAGAGCACCTAATTCCTTTCTTTCTCCCTAAATTTTGCTTAATTGATGATATTTTGAGATATTGAGGACAACATTTGATTTAAATTTGGTATAGAAAAACATTAAGTTTCTATTTCTTTTGTGTGATTATGTACTCTATTGCATTATTATATATGAAAAAGGTAGGAAAAAAAAGATTTTCTTGTTAGTCTACTTCCTTGTGTGGATTAATTAGCCTTGTCTGCAATGATTTATATACTTGGAACTATGCGTTAATTTATGAATTATGAATATGTTACGTGCTTGAATTAATCGATGCTTATCCATGTAGAATTTGATATTATTGGTGCATGTGAATTAAGTTTTACATGTAAAGTAATAAGACGATTAATATGATTGATAGGTTGACATAGTAGAACTTAGATGCAATAACTAAATATCACGATATTATACATTCTTAGAACATTTTAAGTATAGTTTATGGGTGATCGAACTGTTGTAGGAAGATATTGAGATGAATGGGGATTCCACGTGTGTAAATTTTAATGTGGATTTTCTAAAACCAATAAGATGAAAATTTGGTCAAAATCTTAAGTTAGAGGTTTTGATGAGGGGTATTGTACTAATCATTGCATAAAAAATGAACAAGTTACCATGATTCATGAGTGAAAGCTACTATATAAAAGACCGAATGACACTTATTTAAAATCCTAAATAGAAAACTCAAAAAAGGATCAAACTAATACATAAAACAGAATAGGCACAATAAACTTGAAAAAGCAAGTGTATGAAACAAACGACACACTACATGCATTGATCAAGCCCTAAGCACTTATTCGATAGAATTAGACCATTGACAAAGGATTATTAACCTATTTGAGTATTAGAGGTTGAAACAATCAAAATATAGGAAAATCTTTATTTGTTGAGGTATTGACTTGCAATTAGTGAGATCCATTCAAATTAGTGATGTTGAGGATTAGTATAAAAATTCAACCATAGATCACATTTTGGGAACTAGAGTTAAAATAATAAGTTTAGGGATGTGTATCTCATGAATGATGTTATATTTGACCGTTGGGGGTCGATAGTTGAAGTAACTTGTGATTTTACGATGTTTTACTTAATTTTTCACACACTTACATCAATTTTATGTTGGATAAGTAAAAATTGATTTTTGTATTGTGATTTTGAAGTTGTTTATAGATTTGACACAATGATTTCAATCCTGGGATGAATAGCAGGTTATTTGACCAAAAAATTATTGCATGCTTGTTTGTTGAGATGTTGAGATAAGTTATAATTTTGTTTAAGAACAAATACATATTCAAGTTTGGGGGTCTTTGACATGTATTTTATATGCTTATCTAGGTTTTTAAATCGATTTAGGAGTACTTTTGATGAATTATAATTTAATCTCGTGTATTTATTATTTATTAAATAAAATTCAATGATTGAAAGTGAAATTGGAAGAAATGAACGAAAAATGAAGATTTTCAAAGTTCAAGGACCGAGAAAAAATATTTAAAAATTAATTCGGACTGCATATCAATGGTTGGAGAATGTGAGGAGTCAATTGGATACAAATGGAAGACTGGGGATTGAAGTTGCACGAAAAAGGACCTAATCATGCCTTTGAGAAAGTTAATGTATCAACTTTTGCAGGTTCATAGACTCAACTGCATAAGCCATGCGCACATAAGGAGGCCCTATTTTTCCGACTAGACGTGCATATTCCTTTTTCGACTGAAAATCCATATGGAATATATTTTTACTTAATTTTCAACCACTATATCTATAGAATGTGGGCAGATACCTCTGAAGAACCTCTCTCATCATATAATTTATAAAAATCTTGTGATTAGTGAGAGGCAAGGCATCGTTTTTTTGGGAAAATCAAGAGGTAAGATAACAAGATTTCAATTAATTGACAATCCAACCTTGATTTTTGGGCAAAGAAGAAAAATGTGCAACTGGAGACAATCAAAAAACTGTTGGAAGAGATTCACGATTCAAGAATCTTCTTTATTCATAAAAAATTCGGGTGATATTCTACAAAATTATGATGATTTCTTGTAATTTTGTGATGTTAGACTAGACTTTCATTTGTTAGGACATAGATGAATCGCTGTTATGAATTTTTAATATAATTTCAATATTTTTGACGCCCAATATATGTTTATAGTTGGATGATTGTTATAGGGTTTAGTGCATTTCAATTACTTGATCACAATTGGATTAATGTGTGAATTTTATTGTTATCAAGAGAGATAAAATAATAAATAGCATATTATAACAATCATTGTGAAGTCCGATAGAGGATATAGATCATGATTTCAACATATGCTTTGATGTTTGCATTTTTCATAAAAATATAGAAATGTCACATGAGATAATATATTTAATTCTATTCGAGAGAAATTATTCAATAATTTATAAGGAACATTGATCAACAAGAATGCATACATATTATCATGATATTGAATTACATTAAATTTAATTAATAAGGAATATTCGAAGTCTTGTGAATCATTCAAACTCAATCTTGCAAAAGCTCACATAATTTACTCGTTAGAGTACTTAGCCCCTATTTGGTACACATTTTTTTAAAATATATTTTTTCAAAACTCATTTTCAACCACACATTTTTTAATAAAATAACATTTTCCATCACATCAATAACTTTTTCTCACTTTTTAACCACATATTTCTCATCATATCACTATTTAAAATACATTGTTTCATCAATAATATCCATCAAACACACCTTTAGTTTAATTAGATAAATTAGTCTAAAATTAATAATCAACAATTTGTTACTCGGTTAAAATTATTATTAATTGACACTAGATTGAATACATAGTTCCGTGGGATGATATCTTATTATCACTTTATTACTTATCCACGATACTGTGCGCTTGCAAGATTTCGTACGATCATAACAACTTTGAATAATTCAAATAAATTAAATACGTAAATAAGTACAAACAATTTAAAGTATGACTTAAAAACCAATATTAAATTATACATCTAAAGATGATTTGTCTCAACTGCATGGTATTTGATTTTATTTCACGTGCTCTCACTTGTTGCGTGCCCAAACTCGAGTGTACAATTTAATTACTGTACTTTCAACTTTTTACTTATCCAAACTCGGAAGTATAGAAATTCATTATAGTCCTCTCACCTTTACCTATTTCACGTAGGTTAATTTCACTTGTGACCATCGAACTTTTTACCTAGTATCACCATGACCACATAACTTTATTTTGTTTCACCATGGCTATCGACATCGTGTTTGGTGAGTAAGAGTAGTGGATTTGGTTTGGGGAATGAGGGGAAGGGTGTGGATTGGCCTCCGTTTTTCCTTATATATTCTTTTTCACTTATTATTCTTATTTATAATATTTTTATTATTTTCTTTTAAATCAAATTAAGGATATAATGATAATTTTACCGAACATTTGACTTTTTAACAGTCAAACGGATGTTTTTCACTATAAAAGGATATCGGATCCAGACATTTGAAAGTTTTGGAACTTTGAGTGCTAAAAATTAAAGGTTCGAGATCCATTATCAAAAGGTTCAAAGGCAAGCGGCTCCAATACTATTTATCAAAACTTTATAAGATACAATTTAAAGTTAGGTGGTCTTGATGAAACAAATTAAAATTTGGTTGCCATGATGACTCTTGTTTACTGCTCTCACCTCCTTGGATTTAAATATGAAGAATGAGGATCAGATTAAGGTGGAACAACCTCAAGGAGGGGAAACAGATCTTGAACCTAAAAATTATGAAAATTTAGAGCCTGAGAATCCTCTAGAAGATAATTGTTTAGCAAGGGATAGGCTGAGGAAAGAAATAAGGCCACTTACCAGATTTGATGAAGCATATCGTGCTTCTGCTTTGAATGTAAAAAAAATTCTTGAAAATGAGCCTGACTTTTTATGAAAAGGCTGTAAGTGAGAAAGATGCAAACCTTTGGCTATCCATGAAAGAAGATATGCATTCCTTAATTAAAAAATAATACAAAGACCTTGGTAAGTAAACCTAAGGGAAAAATAATAATAGACTGAAGATGGGTTTACAAAATAAAAGGAGAATAAAAAGATAACAACATTAGGCCACGTTAGTTGCTAAGGAATTCACTCAAAGAGAAGGAATAGACTGCTATGAAATATTTTTCATGTAATCAAATATACTTTTATATAAGGATTTTACTTTCACCTGTCAATTTGATTTTGAATTGTAATAACTAGATATGAAAACTGCTTTTTAAATTGAAATTTGTATGAAAAGATTCATATGTTAATTGTCTAATATTTAAGGGAAGGTAAAACTATTTTGAAAGTTCAGTAAGTTTTCACATAATTCTTGTACAAATTGATATAATAATTAGTCAAATGTCATAAGGATAATATTCAAATAAGATTAGAATGAAAAAAATGTATAATCTTATTGTAACACAATGAACAAAACACAAATGCTGGAAAACATTAGCAAAGGATCAATTTCTTGAAGTAGGTACATGGTGAACCGAATAGTTAAAAAATTAATAAATGACAATATTAAAATTGGAAAGATAGAAATTCAATTGGACGCACATAAATTCATTTTGAAGGAGGAAATCTCTCATAATGAAAAAGGACACAAGGTACTGTGAATGGATTGAGGAGAAGGAACAATAAGAAATGCGTGGAACAAAAATAGATGCAAGAGATTCATTTTATAAAAACTCTGAGAAGAGCTTCTCCTTCTAGAGGATGTAAAGATATTATAAGCTCCATGCTGAAAATCCAAAGCCCCTACACCCATCCCATCCCATCCCTCCACACTGAAGAAAAAGAAGATCAAAAAAATAATGGAAGATGAGAAGAACAATCTTGATGGAAAATGTAACATTTATATGTAAGCAGAAATCAATAAAAACTGATTACGCTAATTTTATTAGAGATCTGAGAGAGGACTAAACGGAGAGAAGAAAAGAGAGGCGCAGCTCCCGACAATTGCTAATGAATCTCACTCCAACACTTTCAGTGCATTCACAATCTCCTTCCTACCATCAGACGACTTCATTTCCATTGATTTTGGTATTAATGTCAAATAGCAATTATCAATTAATCAACCATTCGAGGAGGAGAGGAGAATGTATTAGTATTGAAAACAATTGAGATACTGAGATAAAGGTTAAAATAATAATGTAACGTGTAAAGAAAAGGTTATATGTTCATTTCAAAATCTGTATTTCATACACCAGCACACTCAAGTTAGAAGCTACAAATGTGTCATAATAAAACAAGGATTTAATACCTAATTATCAGTGGGATGTATGGAACTTACTATATTTTCATTGGGTTTTGCTAGTGGTACCTACGGGTGTGCCTAAGGGTTTACACTCCCCTCACATGGGCGTGGGACTCACTTAAATAAAAAAATATTTTATACAAGTGGGTCTCACCCCATGTGAGGGGGGTGTATCCTCTAAGGTACTTCTTTTGATGTACTACTAGCAAAATTTCTTTTCATTTGTTTCACAGGAAAAATGGATCTAGTATTTCTCTGTGTTACTCTAGTGTCAATCTTGCCTCAAGGATAAAAATGTGATACAACGTGTTGAAAAGAAGATACACATAAAATATTAGCTTCAAAATCACATTGAATGATTATTATGAACACAGAGATTAAACACGCAATTCATATCGTATAGATACTCGGAGACATATTCGACTTGATCATGGACATACCGGCTTCAAACTAACTCAAAACAATTATAAATAAAGAATTGAAATTCGAACTCACTCTTTTCAAAGGTGAATTAACAGCTATATTCTCACTAATTTAACACAAAAAATCAACTACATTTAAGACACTGGGCAATCGAAAGTATATTTAATATGATTCAACTTCAATAGCAAAGTTATTTTATTCAATTTAAGTTCAGTCTATAATTTAGCCAGGAGAGTTAAGATGTAGATAAATAAGTTAAGTAATAATGAGTATATAAGCAATTAAATGATGAGTAATATAAATATTGTATGTAGTCAATGCAAGGATTTAATACTACCAGGAAAAAAAGAATGAAGAGTATATCCTCTGCCGGATCCTTCGTCTCCTTCAATTAAACCACATCTTTTGCCAAACTTTTCTTCAAATCTCCAAGTTATAACAGCTTCTCAATAACCTTTAAATAATAAATTAGGTCTTGTTATTAACTCAAAATCAAAGAAGCAATAATTAACTTCTAATATAGCGACATATTATATTATTTTATAAAATAATAAAATATGTTCTAACAGCACAAACTATTCGAATCAAAAAAATTAATGTAATTCAAATGCAGGAACTATTGTCCATGCTTAAGTCCTAGGAAATAAAATTATATCAGCTTACATAAGATGATATACCTCAATTAAAGACCAATATATCAAACAAAATCATCAACAATGTTCTCATCAATTTCCCTATAACTATCCATTTGACATAATTCTATAGAACTCAAAATAAAAGCAGATACTTCAACTAAATTAAGTACTCCATACAATTAAAATAATATCATATTAAATCCATCATAAACACCACAAGAAGTAGTACTTTACAATTTCCAAAACCATTTTTCAGCTCACTATCCTTTGAAAAATAAGTATACTAACTCAAATGTTTATGTTTATTATTTTAAGGTTCGCATATTTTTTTTGAAGCTGTAGACAGCTAGGCATCCAAGGGGAGGGATGACAGCCCTAGCGAAAGACGATGCCCTCTGAAAAAAGAATCATAAGAAACTAACCTCTAAATTGGAAATTTCAGGCGAGCGGAGAAGATGGTTAGCCTATCCCTCAGTATACGATCAACATAAGAAACTTGGAAGAGTAGGGTGCCAACTTATTTAATGCATCCGTTCACAACTCTTTGAATTGGAAAAAGAGAAGACTTTCGTTAGAAATGCATCATTCTATGAAAATGAAGCAGTAGTTTATGTTAAAGAAAGTGGTAATGTCGTTTTTATACATTGTTCCCTTTACAACAATGAATTGCTCATGATGCCTTCGATTACTTTTCACATTAGAATGCTCAGTACATATGATGTAAGGTGTATAACTCATATTTGCAAAACTTAAAACATTCAAGTAATGAATCAAAGAAATAACAGTTACAAAGATATATGTACAAAAACTAATTCAACGAAAAGCATAAGAAAACATATTTTTATGACCAAAAAACTGGAAAACAAAAGTTATACCTCTTTAGTTGCCTGTACATAAACAGCCACTTCATGTTTACAAAACACACAAGCATAAATTTATTAGAAGAATTCAACTAAAAGCAGAACAAGCATAAATTTATTACAAGAATTCAGTTAGAAGCAGAAAAAATCATACTTTCATTACTAAAATTTGGAAATAATTATAATATGAAAACAAAATAAAAAATTAATTCATCTAAACTCTTCAACAATCACAACACGTCGAACAAACGAGGCACACATAAGCAGTCAATTCAAAAAAATACAAACGAAGAAATACTGAAGGGAAAAAAAAAAGAAACGAACTTACCTATCGAAATATCGAAAAAATTAGTCTCCAAAGATTGAAATCCTAGATACCAAGGAAAAATCTGAAAATACATAAGATAAATTAGGTTATACACAAAATAGGAATACGAACAGAGAACAAAATAACACGTTCAAACCCTAACATTTCAACCAATGAAAAACCAAATAATAAATTCAAACAATAAATCTTTAACTTAAAAAAAAAAAAAAGAAAAA
>CAIGRT010073894.1:0-11885 GCA_903798405.1 Fraxinus platypoda | reverse complement strand
TTGGAAGGAAAAACAGCGGAATTTGAGGTTTAAAACGGCATACACTGTTTCATTTATTTGTACAAATAATATCATCATTCACGATATCATGAAGATGAAGATCAACTCTGGCGCTAATTCCAAACGCTAGAAATTGGTTCCCCATCTCCCTTCTAAGGGTAAGCCCATTGGGAGCTCTAGGGAGGATAAGAACGAAACATCGCACAGAGGCGAATGTGCAACTAAGCGACCTCCATTATCTTAAGGGGCTAGAGGTTCGTCTATTACTTCGACTCAGAGGTCTTTGCCCACGGAATTTGGGTCTCAATCATTGTCACACTTGGTAAGGGACCCTATTAAGGGGAAAATAAAGATGCTACAAGGGCCTAAAAATATAGTGAACACCAAGACTTCATTTTTCCCTGCCTTAACGTGGAGTTGGACCCCCAAGGCTATATCAATGATTCCCGCCTTTGTTTTCAGGTTTGCTAACCTACCTTTCTGTATTTTAACTCTGGTTGGAAGAAGTTTGCGGATGGTATGACTCTCAAACAATTAGGGAATTTGATTGATGTTCATCTCTAGCGAGCTCTTGTTCTTTATCATGACCAGCAGACTGACTATAAGGTCTATGTTTTAGGACTGACAAATTGGAGAAAAGGTCGATTCTTTGGAGGAGGTATGAAACTCTCCAAAAAAAGGCTGGAAAAGGCTAAGAAAGAGAAAAAAAGATTTATGGAGATGAACAAAAACTCTGAGGCCTTTGTTGCCAAAGAGGCCTCTTTGGTGGCCGATGTTACCAGAGTCACTAAAGGCTTGGAATTGGCCAAAGAGAACCATGCTACTTATATCACCAGAATTGAAGTAGAACTTTTATGTCTCAGAGAGGAGTTTCAGTCAGTTAAGGTCGAACAATTTGCCATCTCCAAGGACTTGGAAAAGACGAGTGGTGAAAAGGCCTTCTTAATTAGTAGAAGAATATCGAGGCAAAGTTGGCTCTTGTAGAGTCTAGCCTTTCTAAGGCGATACTTCCGAAGGATGCCATGTAGGATGGGAGCAACAAGGTTCTTAGCATTACTAGGAATTTTCATCTCGAGTGGGATTCGAATTTTCTGGAGGTTCTTGAAGAGGATGCCAAAAACACTCTCTCTATGATAACACACTGTTAGATTCTAGGACTTCTAACAATCTGTCCACTTTTTTCTAACATTCACATCTTGCCAATTTTGCAGTTATTTCTCCCAACGAAATTGCTGCTAAGGACAAGCTAGGTGACGCTTCTATTGATGTTTCTCCTTCTTCGAATCAAGTCTGCCCTGTGAGGGTAACATACATGTTAGCCAAGAAAACCCCACTTTTGTGAATGTTAAACCGTTTGTCAATTTAGACAGATAGCTTGCTTTTTATCCATCATTTTTTATGAAATTTCATTAATATTTGTATGAAAATGCAATTTCGACAATTCATTAATGAAATATCATTTTTTATGTTGATATTTCATGACATTATTTGTATTATGTTCCCTTGAGCGATGAATTTTGTAGAATTTTGCATTTTGACTCCTAGGGGAAGGATGTTCTTCATGCTTGACCAGTGCAGAGGTTGTAGATATTGTATGTATCCTATCCCTAGGTTCCACAAAACGCGAATATTGCTGTTTTGGTAATCTAAAAGAATGTGTGAAGGTTTTACCTTTGAGCCTTTTTGTTCGAACTTGCTCTACCTTTTTTCGGTTGGCAATAGTATCCTCTGTTTGGATCTCACTTTGAATTAAGTTCACCAACTGATAATAGGAGGTAGGAATTCGACTGCGAATAACCTGCCAGAAGAGAGTCTCCATCAGTAGACCATTTCATAAGGCATTTCTGGCCCTTTCGTCCGATATAATCTTGCAAGCTATTAATTCAGTACTAAAACGTGTGAAATAGCCTTTAAGAGACTTGACTTCTTCTTGCAACATGCCATTCAATCGTGTGGCTGGAGCTTATCCCATTGTTTTCCGATAAACACTTCTAAAAATGTTTGTTTCAGTTGGGGCCACCTTCAGATTGATCCCAACGGCAATTTGCTATACCATATCTTAGTAGGTCCAATCAATGTCAAGTGAAAACCTTGGAACTAGTTAGAATTCACCAGCCTTGAGCAACACCTGAGCCACGCCTTTGAGGAGCAGACAACATCACGTTTCAGCTCCTTATTTTCAGGGAAATAGAATCAACATTGTTAGCTAGCTGTAGAGTTTGTTGATAGCTAATTCTAGATCCTTCTTACTCGTGTATAAAGCTATGAAACCTGAATGATTAATGCAACAGTTCAATATCATTTCATTCAGTTTTCTAACTTGGTATCAGAGCCAAAATGGCTAACACCAATTTCGAAAATCAGTCCAATCCGTCTAAGTTTAATACAGCACCAAGTGCTCAGGTAGCTGCTGGCCAGAACACAACTTTTGGAATGAACATTACTCAGACATCTTCAGTGAAGCTAGATAGGAACAATTTCCTATTGTGGAAAAACATGATTATGCCCATAATCATAGGGCATAATCGTAAATGATACATATTGGGGACAAAGGTGTGTCCACCAGAGTTTCTAGCAACCCAGACAACTGTTGGTCAGGGAGAATCAGTAGAGATGACTCGAAACCCAGAATTTCAGAAATGGAACTCAGCAAATCAACTTCTTATGGGATGGTTATACTCATCTATGACTCCAGAAATAGCCATGAAGGTCATGGGATGCACGAGTTCAAAAAAATTCTGGATTGCAGTTGAAGAGAGCTTCGATATACTGAATAAATCACGAGTAATGTTTCTCAGTGGTGAGCCGCAAAGAACAAGGAAATGGGTAATGACAATGGATCAGTACCTAACCACCATCAAGCAATTGGCTGACAATCTGGAAATTGCTGGTAAAGTTATTGATCAAAGTGATCTAATTACCCAAGTCCTATCAGGGTTGGATGAAGAGTATACTCCCATCGTAGTACAGATAAGCAGGAGAAACTATCTCTTGGTATGAACTATCCTCAGTCCTCATGACCTTTGAGAGTCGACTTGAACATTTAACTCAAGTCAAGAACAATTTCGCCTCATTCAGTGTTAACCAATCAAGTGTCCAGTTAGCACATCGAACTAGCTCTAGTTTTGGGAGGAGTTTTAGAGGAATTGGTAGTGGCAGATCAGCAGGTTTTAGAGACAGAGCAAGGGGCAGAGGTAGAACTTCGATTGGTAGGCAAAATGAAGCTAGATGCCCTTGTCAAATCTGCGGGTTAAGCAATCACACTGCAAGTTACTGCTATAACAGATTTGATGATAGGTACATGGGAAGCAAACCAACTAACTCAGGACAACAGAACTTCAATGCTGCTCCATCAGCCTATATAGCATCACCTAGAACCTTTGATGATCCAGCATGGTATGTTGACTCAGGTGCAAGTAATCACGTGACAACAGACAAAGGTAACCAGGATACTGTGGTGAAATATGAAGGTAAAGAAAAACTACTTGTTGGTAATAGAGATAGGCTAACTATTGCTCATATTGGAAATAGGAAAATCTCTTCACCCAATAATAGGTCACTTGAGTTAAATAAATTATTACATGTTCCTTCAATTAAAAGAAATCCGATTAGTGTTTCCCAACTCACCAGTGATAATTCATGGAATTTTACTCTAATTGTTGTGTTGTGAAGGATCTCCCAACGAAGAGGATTCTGCTGCAAGGAGCTCTTAAGGATGGATTGTACCAGCTGTAGTTATCAAGTTTAAAGCCAGAAAGAACCATTTTCGAGTCAAACCATCAAAATAATTTCCAATGCTTTACAGCCAAGTCTGGTAGAGGTGAAAAACCTTCAGTTAAATCATTTTCAGAATCTGAACTTGAACTTTGGCATAGAAGGCTAGGACACCCCTCAAACTCTGTGTTAAATCAAGTCCTTGAGTCATGTAATAGACTTAGCAAAATCAATAGATCTCCTACTTTCTGTGATTCTTGCAAACTTGGAAAATCTCATGCTATTCCTTTTAATATCTCACTCTCACATGTTGCAAAACCACTAGATCTCATTCATGCTGATGTTTGGGGTCCAGCACCCTTGAATTCAACCTCAGGCTTTAGATTTTACATAGTCCTTGTTGATGACCATAGCAGATTTACATGGATCTACCTTATGAGACACAAGTCTGAGGCTCTAAACACTTTCACTCAGTTCAAAAACCTTGTAGAAAATAAGTTTGAAAGAAAGATTAAAACTCTACAATCTGATTGGGGTGGAGAATTTAGAAACTTTAGCAAAATAGCCATAGAGTCAGGTATAAAACTCAGGCACTCCTGCCCCCACACTTCAGTTCAAAATGGTAGGGCAGAACACAGACATGTCACAGAGACTGGGCTGACTCTCCTAGCTCAGGCTCAAATGCTACTTTATTATTGGTGGGAGTCCTTCAAGGCTGCTACCTACCTGATTAATAGGTTACCAACTTCTGTCTTACACCATAAATCACCCTATGAAGCTCTGTTTAATAAGAACTTCGACTATAAACAGCTTAAAACCTTTGGTTATGCTTGCTTTCCATGTCTCAAACCCTATCAAAAGCATAAGTTCAGTTTTCATTCCCAAAAATGTATTTATCTTGGCTATGGTGATTCACACAAAGGCTATAAATGTCTAAGTCCTAGTGGGAGAATCTATGTTTCTAAACATGTTGTCTTTAACGAGCTAGAATTCCCATTCAAGACAGGTTTTCTAAACAAACAAACTCGCCCTTAGTCTTGTGATACTGAAATCACTTACCTTCCCCTTGTTGATCCTAACAGTCACACTGTGCCCTCAAATATAACTGCAGCTTCTACGATTCAACCTGGAGTCTCATTTGCAACAGACCTTGTTAATGGAGAGGCAAAAATTGGCACTGAAAGAGGTGTGTTGGTGGAACATTCTGGTAATGAGGGATACCAAGAGATGGCAACAGATAATGAAACATCAGAAGCTCTAACTGATACTCAGAATGTGGCAAGAGGAACAAGTCCATCAGATATGAATACATCTCAGAATGCAAGACATCAGATGATTACCAGGAGTAAAGCTGGGATTTTTAAACAAAAAATCTACACTACTGTGGCATTGGATGAACTGGCTACAGTTGAGCCAACCAGTACTGATGAAGCTTTAACAAGCAGCTGTTGGTTGAAGGTAATGTAAGAAGAATATGATGCTCTCATTAAAAATGAAACATGGATCTTGGTTCCACCCAAGACTGGGATGAAAGTCATTAGCAACAAATGGGTTTTCAAATTGAAGTTCAATGAAAATGGAGAGGTGATTAGGCAAAAGGCCAGACTTGTAGCCAAAGGTTTTCTTCAAACCCCTGGTGTCGACTTTAGTAAAACCTTCAGCCCTGTGATCAAGGCTGCCACTCTGAAAGTCATTCTAACTTTTGCTGTCTCAAGAAATTGGCAAATTAGGCAAATAGACATTAATATTGCCTTCCTTAATGGCAGCTTTACATGAACCAATCACAAGGTTTTGTCAATGAAAACCACCCTGGATATATCTGCAAACTTAAGAAGGCATTGTATGGTCTTAGACAAGCGCCTAGGGCCTGGCATGATAAATTAAAACAGACTCTGCTGCAATGGAAATTCAGACAATCCAAAGCTGACAACTCTCTATTTTTCTTGACAAAAGAAGCTAATATATTATTTGCCTTAATATACGTGGATGATATATTGATTATATGCAATAATACTCAGATGCTACAAGAGTTTATGGACAAACTAAATTTCAGTTTTGCACTTAAGGATATGGGGAATATGAGACAATTCCTGGGAATTGAAGTTGAAAGAGATGATGATGGTTTATACCTGAGGCAAACCAGATATGCTACTGAGCTACTAAAGAGATTTAACCTTGAAAACTTAAAGCCTAGCCAAACTCCTATGGCTGTAGGTAAACTAATCTCCAAAGCTGAAGGTCAAGCAATGAAAGATCCTACCTTATATAGAAGTGCAATTGGTGGCCTCCAATATCTTGCTCACACCATACCTGACTTAACCTACGCTGTAAATAGGCTAAGTCAGTTCCTTCAGGCACCAACAGACTCACATTGGAAGGCACTTAAAAGGGTTTTCAAATATCTAAAGGGCACCCTACATCATGGATTAACCATCCAGAGGAATGAAGGTCTTAACATCATAGCATTTGCAGATTCAGATTGGGGCTCTTGCCCAGATGACGGTAGATCTACTGATGGATATTATGTCTACCTTGGAAACAATTTGGTGTCATGGTGCTAAAAAAAATAGCATGTGGTTGCTAGATCCAAGTACAGAAGTGGAATACAGAGCCTTAGCTCATTGTGCAGCAGAAATAACCTGGATTCAGTCCTTACTTGAAGAGCTGGAGATACCACAAAAAACAATCCCTACTATCTGGTGTGATAACCTAAGTGCAAGTGCTATAGAATCAAATCCTGTATATCATGCTTGTATGAAACATATTGAACTAGATGTATATTTTGTAAGAGATAAGGTATTAGAAAATCAGTTGAAGACTAACTACATTCCTTCTTCTGATCAGACAGCAGATGTGTTAACTAAAACCTATGTCACATTCAAGATTCCAACTTCTTAGGGACAAGCTTGGAGTAATTGAATACACTTCACCTTGAGGGGGGGAGTTAGAATTCACCAGCCTTGAGCAGCACCTGAGCCACGCCTTTGAGGAGCAGACAACATCACGTTTCAGCTCCTTATTTTCAGGGAAATAGAATCAATATTGTTAGCTAGCTGTAGAGTTTGTTAATAGCTAATTCTAGATCCTTCTTACTCGTGTATAAAGCTATGAAACCTGAATGATTAATGCAACAATTCAATATCATTTCATTCAGTTTTCTAACTGAACTTCAGTGCAGGGGTTGCTTTTTCAATTTCATATATGTCATATATTTGGGCAGATGATGCATCTAATCTCCTTTCCCATTGTACTTCTCTATTATATGACGAACAAAATTATTTGGGATTGGGACCGCCTTGATTTCCCTGGAAAACGGTATGCATTCATCATCATCATCATCTATTTCAAATGATCCAGCCATCTGGTCTTCATACTTCTTAATTGGAAGAGCATTATGAGAAGTGTCGCCATAGTTTTTAGCTTTTCGATCTTCCTGATGATAATGTTGAGTTGTTCTCCTATTGCGAGAGCTTAATTCATCCATTGACCTTCTTATTACGAATCTATTCTCATACCACTCTTTCCTTTTTTTTTTTTTTTATAATATTATCACCAGTTCTCAAAACCTACAAACTGTTGCTCTTCTCGCGGTAGTAGCAAGCAACATACTTTTCTCCCTTTTTAGCGGAATCACCGTGTCAATTTTCTCCTAGATTCTCGACCTTTGCATGCAAAGACGTATTTTCTGCAATTAACACCTTCATACTTTCAACCATTTCCTGGATTGTTTTGGCAACATATGCCTTTTTTCCCAAGCGATGACGCTGAACAAAAGAAATGTTAGTTTTCGATTTTTGCAGTGTCTCCTCCTCTTGTCATTTTGGGTTAGCATCACTGTTCAAAGGCTCATCGCTGTTGTATCGTTTGATTTTAACCTCTAGTAGTAATTTTTCTTTCGAATTTTCCTCGATCTGACTCATGATTTTAGATGTCAAGTTCGTGGTCTACTTTGTTCATTTTTTTCACAGTCAACTCCAATTTGTTGATGATAGAAGTCTAATAAAATGGAGGTAGAGGACCGAGTCGAATTACAAGTCTTACAGAGATATCTTACATTTTTTTTGGTCAAATCTCTTCTTCATTCATTCAATAGAGATTAAGGACAAATAGCGCAATTTTTTCTTTTTTTTTCTAAAAATTGGTAAAAAGCATCGACAGTGACAAAAGTTAAAATAATTACGAACCCTTAAGCACACTAACTATTGTAATCGGGTTTCTGATACTCGTCGTAGCATGTTTAACATTTTTTATTTTCTTATAAATAAAAAAATATTGGAGAATAATCATTTCCTACCTGAAAATTTGGTCTAAGTGATACATTAATTTTTTGTCATCCTTAGTTTGACTAGAATAAATGAAATAAATATATTATTCTTTTGGCATCTCATATGTTATTGGACAATAGATACGCAATTAGGATAACGATTCCACCTCTAAATTGTCCCTAAATAAGTTTTTCGTCGTGATTATCACAAAGTTTGACCAATTAATTAATATTATTAATATCCCATTTTCTCTAGAAGCTTATTAATTTTTTAGATCAAAATATCATTACATGTTTATCTCTTAACCCTATTTGGCAGGAATTAAAATTTAGATTTTAATTAAAATTAAAATCAACAACTAATTTTATCTACACATTTTATGAAATCCACAACTTTTCAACCACATTTCATCAACTTTTATCAAAATATACTAAAAAATTAATTTTAATTCCTACCAAACAAGAGCTTAATGTATCAGAAATTTAATTTAATACAATATTTATAGTTTTACACTGTTCAACTGTATGTACATATTTATCAATGCGTAATTATAGTTTGTTGGAGACTATTGCTTTAGAGAGAATAGTTTCAACTTTCAACCAATATGATGCAATTGCAATTAATTGTCAATTCTGGATAAGGTTGTGTCCTTGTAAATGTTGACCAAACGCATACAAATGTTTCACATTACAAGCTTTCGAACAAATTTGTTTAACATATTATGTTGTTGCATGACATTGATGGAGACTTGTACCATAGATGGATTGCAATATGAGCACGGTGACTTCATGTATTGAACGTTGGTGTGTCAATTATACGTGTAAAACAAATTAAGGGACAAAACATTATTATTCACGTGCACGTATATCACATTTGTTTTGCTCAAGTCCACACACAAATCTTTTCCATCGATATAGGTCATGTACAACAATTTTTGTATATACAATATAAAAAATATTAAGAATTTATTTTTGAAAATGACTAAGTGGATAGTTCTCTACTTCTCTTATGACTGAGAAATTCACAATCCTCTAATTAATGAACCCAAGTATTGAAGACTAGGGGTCATTTTGCTTGAATCTTAGATTTTGAAGTTTGTTGAAAATTAAATTTGCTTGAATCTTCGGTACTTGACTTGACTTGAGTTTTGAGGACTTGGGTTTGCTTTTATTTAATTTAAAGAAGACTTTTTCCTTGAAATTTTCGACTTTGCACTTTAGAAATTTTCTCATGTTCTACCTCCAACTTTCTTTAACTTTTTGGACTTTGAATTTCTCTTGGACTTGTGTATTAACTTGTAAGTTATCCTTTTTTTTTCTTGAACCTTGGGTTTTATTTCTAGAAAAAGTTTAGTAACTAACTTAAAAATTAATTATTAAATATAAATAGGATTTTTTTTTTTNTTATCCTTTTTTTTTCTTGAACCTTGGGTTTTATTTCTAGAAAAAGTTTAGTAACTAACTTAAAAATTAATTATTAAATATAAATAGGATTTTTTTTTTTTAAGTAGGATGGTCCTCCTTCATTGCCTTCTTTAACATAAATGGACTTACTAGACTTTAAACTTTTGGGATAATGAGTCCCGACTCTATAGTTAGGCCTGTGTAAAGAAAAATCATCCCTTTCGGAAAATATTTCAATAATACGGGACCTCATTCATTCAGATTGCATAGATACCAAAGGCGAAGGCGAAGGCGAACGGAGAATATTGCAAAGGAAAGGGGTGCTCGTAAAAAAAAAAGAATTTTTTTTTTTTTTTTTTTTGAGTTTTTTTGTTTTGTTTTTTTTTTTTTTTTGGCGAAGGCGAAGGCGAACGGAGAATATTGCAAAGGAAAGGGGTGCTAGTAAAAAAAAAAGAATTTTTTTTTTTTTTTTTTTAGAGTTTAGTTGATTTGTATTTTATTTTTCATTTTGTAAACTGATGTCTAATGGAATTGGGGACATTAATGGAATTGCCTCACCATATTATGCACAAGAAGCAAAAAGGAAGACTGTGAAGTTGGTTATTAAATGTTCACATTTAAGTTTGAAGAAAAATCTCCAACTTATAATGATTTTAACTACACATTTTTGTTGAAACACTTTGCCCTCCGAGCTTGATAACAATCTTGAGGCATTTATGCCTCTGATCTCTTTTCAATCAAAGCTACAAACTCCTCAAGTTGAATATAGACATTCTTATTCATCGTCAAACCTTCTTGGACGGCACATACAATTACGGAATCTTACATAAGGAAGTACAACTTCCACTCCATATCATAAGGAATAGCTTGTGTTGGAGTCTAGTAAGTAGTGCGATAAGCCCACAAGACTCTTTTGAATTCTTTCATGCCAGTTCCTTCTAAATTTGAAAATAAAGATTAAGCTTTTTCAACAAATTGCATAGCATCTTGTTTAACACCAATGTCGATCCGGTAGTTTGTTGTACATGGATGGTTTATATTGTTTAAATTCAAACTTGGCGCAAAGATTATTTATGTGGCTACTGTAAAAGAGTTTTCCAATATCAGTGATGATGAACTAAGGAACTCTTCATCGATAATTATTTTAATCCGAATGAAATCCACAAGATTTTATATTTGGAAAAAAGCCATTTGTCCCAGCTCAATGACATGGACAAAAACAGAGTTGGCGCCCCCTATCACAGCAGCCCCCCTCCAAACTGGCGCCCCTATTTTTTGTCCCAATCATTGAACCGGGACATAAAGCACTTCTCTTTATATTTCACTTCCTTCAATGCTATAACTTTGGCCCACTTAGAAGTTATAGCCTACTTAGAGAAGTAGTTCTAGACAAAGATGTAAGAATGCCCATCTCGATAAGAGAACACGTGAGGAACAAGAAAAGTCAAGAAAAATGAGCGAAAGCGGATCAAACAGTGATAATAACTAGATGAGGAGAGCCAGAATGAAAGTCATGTTATTTCAGCAAGAAATACTCAGAGAAGAAGAAATCCAAATCCAAAAAGAACCTTGGCTAGGCTACCTCGAGCTATAGTCGCATAGCTGCCAACATTCAACATTTTGCTGAATAAAACATTGTTGTAAGGCAGCTTTTGATGCTTCAAGGATAGGTATTCTGCCTCTCCAAGAGGATGGAGGCGAGAGCAAAGTAGAGAGCTCTACGCATAAAGAGTACACATGAAATTTCTCCGACCAAGCAATCAACTCACCACTTATGGAAAATCAAGCATCTTATCATGAGCGAGAGCAAAAATCATCAAAGTTTGCCAGTGTCTTTAGGCTAGGAAGCATCAATGTCATCTAGGACGAGGTCTCTCGAGGATGTAGTGAAAGAGTTAGGTGAGAGGAACCCAGTCAATCCATCAAATGGAAGGACTAGACTTCTCCATGTACTCTCGGAAAAAGGAATGGGGAACAGGCAGCTCTAGCCAGAGTAGATAAGCGACAACAAGAAGTATCCCCTTTGCCGAGGTAATCAAAGCATTAGGAAGCTTCAACAAAATTTGCCATGCAGAAAATTTGTGGAAAGGGTAATCCGGTCAACCACGTCTGGGATTATAACACTCACATAACTTCTTATTGGCAAGCTCGATGCACAAATGGCAAGGCTTCCATGTTACGCTCTCAATAGGAGCTAGAACATGTTATAATAAGCTTTCACTAGGTAGCATCAATAGTTGTCCTGACCTAAAAACCAATTCATCCATCTGTTCACCACCAAAACATCTGACCCCAATAGGAGGATCCATGATGTTAAGACCCCGTTTGACACCCATTATTTTGAAGAATGAGTTTTTGAATAGTGATTGATGTAAAGAATGTGTGGCTAAAAAGTAAGAAGAATTTTTGGGTTTATGTGTAATATTATTTTATTTGGAAAATGTGTGGTTAGAAATGAGTACCGTAGAAAAATGAGAATAAGAATGAGATAAAAAATGGGTGT
>CAIGRT010073849.1:0-22598 GCA_903798405.1 Fraxinus platypoda | reverse complement strand
GTGGTAGTCGTCCGTCATGTGATCGGATGCACCAGAGTCAATGATCCAGGGAACTTTGGATTGTGCGGTAGTGTTTAGTGCCTTTAGAAAGCTACATTTATGCGCTAAGGAACTTGATGGGCTAAGATTTAATACATGGGTTGACCCATTGGGCCCATTTATTGGATTAAGGGCCATTCCATCCGGCCCAAATTCACTAGCTGGCACAGACTCGTTAGGTCTAAAATCATCTGCTAAACAAGCCAAGACACCAGACGGCCCAATTGATTTATTAGGCCCAATTCCATCAGCTCCAGATAGCCCGGCTGATTTATTAGGTCCAAAGCAGGCCAGGTATCAATCACCCGGGAGTATTGTGTTCTGTTATTTTATTTCATTAAAATCAACACCAATAAATGATAATGTTTCATAGAACTAGAACCTATAAATTTGGAGAGTACAAGGGTTTTGAGATTAGCCAGTTCACATCAAATTTCGTTGTGCATTGGTCATCTTTTGAGTTGGTTTAGTGTCATGTTTTTCTGTACTATCTTTGCGATATAAGTACAATAAAGAAGAAATTTATATTATGCTTTTGAACCTTCTCGTTTGCTCTTTCCATTCTCTAGTCTTAAAATAGACAATGAAGTACTTTTCAAGTTTAGAAGGTAAATCTGTATTTTGCCCTGGTATATAACTTGAGAAGCTGCTTCTGTATCATGTTTTAATATTCTAGGTATGGATCCTATTGCTAAGCGATTCATGTGGGAAGTTATATCGCGCTTATCGACCAGAAGAGGAAAGACTGCTGTCATTCTAACCACCCACAGCATGATTGAAGCTCAAGCTCTTTGCACTAAAATTGGAATAATGGTACTCTTTCTTTGCATGTTTGGTGCTCACTACTCTAAACAAGGACTGGACAGTACAATAAACAAGATGTCAACTTCCTTTTCTTAATACTATCCAGTATCTAGTAGTGTTCGATCTACCTTACCAAAAATGCATTCAAGACGTTTAACCTGATTATGATTTGCTTGTTAGAGATTCAAGTCATTAATTATTGTGTTATTTGCATGTATCTTTAGGTTGGAGGCAAGCTAAGGTGCATTGGGAGTCCCCAACATTTGAAAAATAGATTTGGGAATCATCTCGAACTAGAAGTATTTTCCTCTATTCTCGTCCTAATAAGTTCGATATATTTCATTTTAATTTTATTTTACCCGTCACCCACCAAAGTTTGCTCATATTTTTTATTATTATATCTGTCTATAGGTTAAACCTACGGAAGTTAGCTCCTTGGACTTGGAAATGCTGTGCCAAATAATTCAAGAGAAGCTCTTTGATATTCCTTCTAATCCGAGGAGTAGTATACTGAATGACCTGGAAGTGTGTATTGGGGGCATCGACTCCATAATATCTGAGAATGCATCAGCAGGAGAGATCAGTTTATCAGAAGGAATGATTGTGAGAATTGGACGATGGCTTGGCAATGAAGAAAGAGTGAAGGCTCTTGCATCTGGAAATAATGGTTCTTGTGGGGCTTATGGCGAACAGTTATCAGAGCAGTTGGTTCGTGATGGTATGTCCACTTCTGTCACCTGATCAATGTTTTTTCAACGTGAAGTTGAAGTTTTCTTTGAATGCATGGATTCATTCAACAAAACAAACCAAAACTTATCCCTGCTAGGGGTTGGTTAAGAATCCCTTTTCCCTGAGTTGTGTGATCCAACACTATCCACTTTTCATTTTTGTTTTACGTGTATGTTGGTAGGCAACTTTGGTTAGAAAAACTCTTAAGAGCATGTTTGGTCAAAGTTAATAGTAAGTTACTTATTTTGACACCAATGCAAGAGTCACTTTCTAAATGATAACTTTTTTAAAAAGTGAGAAATAAATAATATATTTTTGAAGCTTATCCTAACATACTTTCAGTACTTTCAGATATCAATAAGGTTCATCATCGTTTTCGTGGAACAGTACAGACCTACTTTCATTAGTACTTACAACAGGCCATCTCTCCTTTTCTCCCATCAACAACATAAGGACTGTAAATGGACCCAAAAAAAAAAAAGGATTATTTATTTGAGATGGATCTTAATCACCATTCTTAGATATGCTGGCAACTCAAATCTTTGTCAGGGTCGTTTGGATCATTTTGTTTTCCATATTGCATTCACTAGTATTTCACTTGTTATTACTTTTAACATTCAGTGGTTAATATTATTTTTACTGTTGGTATTTTTTTATAGGTGGCATTCCTCTACCAATATTTTCAGAGTGGTGGTTAACAAAAGAAAAGTTTGCAGTAATTGATTCCTTCATCCAATCTTCATTTCCGGGTGCAACATATCAAAGTTGCAACGGGTTGAGCGTTAAATATCAGGTATTTAACACTTGTCAAAGATTTTATTATCCGTCAGATTTGAATTTATTTTCCGGGTCATCGTTTTCAATACATCGTCCTTTACAAATCTGAAAAGAGATTTGTTGACGAGAATATAGTAATTTGGCCAATTATTGTTGATACTCCAGCGATTCATAGTGTCTGTCTTCTTTACCAGTGGATTAAGTTTAGTCTTCGATGCGCCCCTCACATACAATCCTGATTCATTTTATTTCAAATGCTTAATATGTGTGATTTTCATCAAAGGGTGACACTGACACTCGAACTTAGACCTTTGTCTTAGTTGTTACATTAATTTATTCAAATTTAGTCTCCCGGAAAGTGCAAGCCTCACTCGTGCACAACTCTGATATTCAAATTCAGAATGGCTACCTACTCAGATACCGTGTTAAACTATCTCATTTAAAAGTTTAAGCCGATAGAGAAGGATACATTTATTTATTTAATTTATGCCTTCAACAAACACATTTGCAAGTTGATTTTTGTACTCATGGGACGATTGAGTCGATTTCTGTCATGGCTGCCCATTGAAATACAGTTAGTGACTGATCTCATGTTTACTGCAGCTGCCATACGGAGAAGACCTCTCACTGGCAGACGTTTTTGGGCACATAGAAAGAAACAGGTGAATACTTTTTTCACTCGACAAATTTGTTTTGCATTTTCTATTGAAAATCGGGATTTAAATGTTACGGAAAAATCTTTTCCTGCAGAAATATACTTGGTATATCGGAGTACAGCATCAGTCAATCTACGCTTGAAACAATATTTAACCATTTTGCTGCGAATCCGTGAGGGCTTCGCATATTCCTATCCCGACATTGGAAAAAATTTCAAGGGGATGTGATTTCTCATGAAATGCTCACCAATTTTTTTCATTAGTGTAAGTTGTTTATTGAGTGATACTAGTTGATG
Source organism: Fraxinus platypoda (assembly GCA_903798405.1). Taxonomy (NCBI): domain Eukaryota; kingdom Viridiplantae; phylum Streptophyta; class Magnoliopsida; order Lamiales; family Oleaceae; genus Fraxinus; species Fraxinus platypoda. The sequence continues at coordinate 19,297 of CAIGRT010073849.1, read as the reverse complement.
TACATAGTGGGTATGTAAATATGTTGTGTGATGTAGTAAACCGTTTGGTTAAGAGATATGGAAATCGGGATTTTTGAGGTATTAATACCGTATTAAATATGCCCTTAAGCAACGAGAGAAGTGACCAAAAATAAACAAAGGAATTTATTATCTTCTAATAACAATATTTTAAACTCCAAAGTTTGGCTCAACGCGATCCAAAATAATATAACAATCTTGGCTAGACCCATGGAACAAGTTTTGCATGTGAACGACTCAACACGCACGAATACACGTGAGTAAAAATTGAAAAATTTCATTGACTTAAGTACGAATCGATTTGTTAAATATTAAATATCAAGTACACATATTTCGATAAAGATGCAATCAAATAAGAGCTCTGTTACCGGAACCGCAGGGAAGATCGCGCCGGTGATCGTACAAACACACATGGGGGGTTGGAATTATTTTATTAGGGTGGGACCCGCGCCTCGGTTGTGAAGGCGCAGTCATCCATGCGGTTCGTCTAGCATTTTTCATCAAATAATGCTTTACGAAATGTATCACACCTCCAAGCTCGTCTGATCGAACAATATTTCCGACATGTTTTAGCTTAATTCTTGAATTAGAAAATATGGATAAGCATTTTTAACCAATATCTAAAATAATTTTTTATTTTATTTTATAGTAACGTGTGAGAAAAGATAGGACTTAAGAGGATATACTATGGTACGAAACATATGGCTAACACTTGTACAACCATTGCCTCTACTCCCTGTTCCAACAACGGTTTCCGGTTCGGTACCGGGCTCGGAACCCGAGTTCGATTCGCCGGCTATTCAACTCACCCAGTCGCGGCAGCGACAGCAGCTTCCGCTATGGCCACTCCCTCCACTGTCTCCAATGCTATTCTTCCCGCCCGGAACAATCTAGTCTTCGTTAAAGGGGGGCCAACTCGCAGACATTCCGTTCGAGTTGACTCAGTTGGAGCCAGTCGCTTCACTCGCCACCGTCTCTGCTCTCCGTCATTTCGCGTCTCCGCCACTGCTTCCACCGAGGAGCTATCTAGCTCTACAGGTCACACCTCTCTCCTCATTTACATTCGGCAGACGGGTACTTATTACACGTATATTGATAGAGCTTGTGTGATTACTGGTTAATTGAGTTTGTTATTGAATTTTTTTTTCTTATTCATATTTAAAATTCACTGGGAAAATGATACATATTGGAGCGTACATTTCCAAGAAAGATTGAAACTTGTAAGAGCGTTGACTAATTTGACTTGATAATTTTGGATGATAATATAAAGGAAGAGCAAATTTTTAGTAACTTAAAAGGGAAATAAACTGTAAAAACTGTGAATTTGGGAAGAATGTATATACTTGCACTCGTAATGTTGAGAAGCAATTACTGAAGTTATCAGCAACGAAAGTTAATTCAAGAATGGGATCCTGAAAAGACTGCAAACTGTTAGACAAACATTTAGCACAGTGCAGTGCAGTCATCAGTGGCAGCAGTTTTTGTCACTACGATACCAACTGATTAACAGCCGTCATCCTTGCCTGATGAACCCCATTTTGCCTCCTCGTGCGAGTATAGGAGCTCTACATTGACAAGGTTTAAGAGAATTTAGCTGCAAGCTCGGAGGATTAGCTTTTTTAGATATTGCTCGTGTTATGGATTAGACGATAAATCTATACTACAGAGAGCAATTAGTACCATGAAACATAAAACAAAAGCAAAGAAAAAAAATATACACCATTTAGGTTGGTGCACCACAGCAGGATTTAGCTATATAAATGAAGAAGAATGATTATCTGACGCCTCTCTTTTTTTCCTATACGCCTAGAAGGGCACAAAAGGATGCTTGCCCTAATACCCTTTATAAAATTATTAGTGCTACGTAGTATATGGAAAAACTATCCATTATACCCTTATAATAAATAGACATTGTAATTAGGCTCCACACATCTAACATTGTCCCACCCAAAGACTAATCCTCCACACATTCAACAATTTTCCACTTGGATCTCCTCAAGTGCTAAAACTTCATCCTTAAAAATGATCGTATGGAATGATATCACCCCCATAAAGGCCAAAATCCTAGCCCCCACTTCATTAACCATATATCATTCTTATTAAGCCTCTGTTTGATCCCCATTCTCTAAAAATCCATTTTTCCTCAAACTCATTTCAACCACATTTTCTCCCTATAAAATAATTGTGCACGTAAACCCAACTTTTCTTACTTTTTAAGCATACATTCTAAAAAAAAAAAAAAAGATTATTACAAAACTCATTTTCACAAAAATGGGGCTTAAACAGTGCCTAAATGATAATTCTTTTTGCTTAGCCAATATTTAATTGATTAATAAGAAAGTCCTGTATAGTTTTTCAACCGTGGCTACAAATACTTGAGTGATACATATTATATGGTTATATAAATATTATTTTTACAGGATTTGATGTTTCCTTTCTTGCAGCTCCGGATATTGAGAATCTGGTAATTATAGGATCAGGTCCTGCAGGATACACAGCGGCAATTTATGCTGCTCGAGCCAACTTGAAGCCTTTAGTATTTGAGGGATATCAAGTAGGTGGTGTTCCTGGAGGACAATTAATGACCACAACTGAAGTAGAGAACTTCCCTGGGTTTCCAGATGGAATAACTGGTCCAGACTTAATGGACAGGTACTTGAACTTTTTAAAAGTATTGCTAGTTTTGAATTGATCCTTAATAATGTTTACATTAGTTGCGACAGTTGTGATTCAAAGAGAACAGAATCTTTATATTGTCAATTTCACTAGGATTCGGAAGCAAGCTGAGCGCTGGGGAGCAGAGTTATTTCAAGAAGATGTGGAATTAATTGATGTCAAAAACATGCCTTTCACTGTGCAAAGTAGTGAACGCAAGGTGATGCTTCCTTTCGGTTCAGGTTATTATATCATATTGCAGTATTTGCTGAACTGCCTGAGACAAAACTCTAATGATGTCAGATCTGAGAAAACCATTATTCAAGAATCCCATATGGTTGTTTATTATTTTTCACGCATAGAATTCTAATTTTTTCCCTTTCTGGACAAAAATAAGGACCTGTGGCTGTGGCTGTGATGGTATGTGTCCTATATTTGTTTTGCCGAACTTGTTTAAACTGATTTTTGAGCGTGTTGTAGTCCTGTGGCTTGCATTTAGCAACAGACAGAGCAATCTTTGCTTAATAACTGAAGCACTCCATCATGATATTTCATAAGGTTTATCAGTAAACTACGTTGAATATACAAATACAAATTAATAAAATATCCCCTTTTAACAACCTAATTTTTTAGATGAGGTGATTCAATATGTATCGGACTAAGTAAAGATTTTGAATTCAAGTCTTGCTGTCATTCGTGTATCAAAATCCACGTATCAAGCCTTTGAAGATAAAAAATGAATCCGAACTACACGAGAAGATGTGTTGAAGATAAACATATATAGCGCTTGTTAGACCCTATTTTTTGAAACTCACTTTTTTCTAAACTCATTTTCAATTACACATTCTCCCAATAAATTAATTTTGCCCTTAAAACCCAAACTTTTTCCTATTTTTTAACCACACATTCTAAAAAAAATTCACTTTTCACAAAATTTATTCTTAAAAAATCTCTACTAGGGTTGTATAAACATTCTCTCTCTAACATCCTAAAATTTTAGACGAGGTGGTTCAATAAACAAAAGTGACCTAGGCCATTCTTATGGTGTAAAATAATCTTTTGGAATGATTAACCGTATTATTGTTCCATTTAAATGCCCGTTTCTTGCAAATTTTAAGTACATAGCCTTTGTCACTTCTGCAAGTATTCATGTAGACATATTTGAATTTATCAAATAAATTATATGTGAATGTAAGCACAGTAACAAGCATAACCTCTCTCTCTCTCTCTCTCTCTTCAAAAAACAAATCACCAACACATCATCAGTGGATTTTTAGGCTCCACCAAAGAGGGATGATATGTTAGAATTCCCCAACCATGAGATATATGGAGTTTGCAAGACAAGGGAGGATGGCATAATCACTCACCCAACACATACCGAACACCGACACAACTCGGACTTGTGTTTGACACGCTGCATGGCTGTTTTTATATTTTTAGTAATTTTTAATTTTGATCGGCATATTCGCCTTCTACTTTTTTGAAAAATTACATGTCAAATGCATCCATGCTTCATAATATGTATGTATTCGTCCATTATCTATATCCATGTATTTTTATGAATGTTCCACTCATCATAGACAGTGAACTCAGTTCAGTGGACACAGTACTCTGATATGTAACTCTGTAAACCTTAGCTTCTGGCTAATGCTGATTAAAATTTGATGAAAAGCCTGAAAGTGGATCACTGATTTTCAGGTAAAATGTAATAGTATTATTGTTGCTACTGGAGCTACTGCAAAGCGGCTGGGGTTACCTCGTGAAGATGAATTTTGGAGTAGGGGAATTAGTGCTTGTGCAATATGTGATGGAGCATCGCCATTGTTTAAANTGTTCATTTGCTCGTACGCAGTGACCAACTAAGGGCATCAAAAGCTATGCAAGATAGGTGAACACAATGTGTTTCACAAATCAAAATTTTCTTGTCCATCTTATGCATGCAATTTCTTCAATTTGCATGTCTTTGGTGGATGTATAGCTCTTGGTTTTGTATACGTTTCTCCTTTCAGAGATCTTAGCTTGACATGTCTTGTGGTTCTTGCTCTTCTTTTCCTGTATGCTATTACTTCATTATGATCAGAGGCATTCAGTTACATCTTAGGGTTGTCGTTCCATGCATTCGGTTACATCTTCCTGCTTTTACTGTCTTCTAAAAAATTATATTTAGATAATTTATGGTCTACACTGAATGTCATTCTCTTCCGTGGTATAAGAATAAAGATTTCTGTGGATGTGCTAATTACAAATCAAGTTTTCATGGCTGCTACATCCTATTTGTTCTATGAAGATGATTTTGCACGTCGTCCTTCACAAAAAATCATCTTTAGAGAGTCAAAATCATATTTAATTGTAACATATTTAGCATTTATCTGATAAGTACAGAACATGGACCTAAGTATGTTCAACTTCAGTAGGATTCTTGATTACTATGATTTTGTATTATATCCAATTTACGATCTCTCCATGAGGTCTCACTTGGATAGAAAATTTTAAGACCATACATATTATTTTGCTAAAGTCGTCGTTCTGCATTTGACAAATACCCTTTTACCTAATTTCATGTCGTTTATGTTCTGATTACTTATCAAAAAAAAAACAAATACCCTTTTATGTTTTAGAGTTGTAATGATAAATATATTTACTTTCAAAGTATAAAGTAGCTTTCTGAACTCGTATGCAGGCTTTTTTTAGGCAAATCACCACCTCATCTTCAGTGTGTTTTTAGGCTCCACTAGAGAAGTATACAGCTTTGGGAATTATGATTTTTTTATAAAAGCATCCTTTAACGTGGCTAACCTAGTTGTCGTAGTTTCTAAAAGTGAAGCATGCTGATTTTGTTCTCTCTCTGTTTACAAGTAAAAACCGTCATTTGCATAAATACTATTTTCTTAATTGCCATAATATGTAGGGATTAGGATCCTCAAGCAACAAATAAATGGCTGCTTATATTTTGTCTTTTTGGTTCAAAAATTTCAAAATCTAGGACAATGTTGGCACATGATATTCTTCTGATATAATAACAAAGGGCATGATGTCACAACATAATTTAACTTGGATATTTTTGTTGCATTAAGATATGCATGAACCATGAAGGTTTTTATTTCATTATAATGGTTGTTTTTCAACTTGTTGATTGCCCTCCTGGTCATTTTTGCTGCTGCTGCTTCTATGTCTTCTAGGTTTTGTGTTTTATTTGTTTAAGCATCGTTTCAGGTGAACTGAATTACTGATGAACAATGTGTTTTAAGTTTCAACTCCGTGGATATTTGTTTAACAGGTTGATTATGGCGAATGTTTCAGAGTTTTTAACAACCCAAACGTCACCGTGCACTTCAATACAGAGACTATGGATGTCGTCAGCAATATGAAAGGGCAGATGTCAGGTATTTTGATAAAAAACCGGGACACTCAAGAAGAATCAGTGCTGGAGGCAAAAGGCTTGTTTTATGGAATAGGTCATTCACCAAATAGCAAGTTGTTGGAAGGACAGGTTGATCTTGATGAAGCTGGCTATATTTTGGTCGAGGAAGGCACTGCAAAGACTTCTGTAGAAGGAGTATTTGCCGCTGGAGATGTACAGGTACATATAGTACAAGTTTTTCTTTATTCTCATAGCTCCTTTACTTGTCATTGTGTTTATCCGGTAAAATGAGGAATGAAAACTAAACAAATAGTGTTCTATTAGCACTGTTATGCATGGATACAGTGTAAGCTTGTTTGTATGTGGGGTAACAAGTCAGATATGACGTTGTGCACTACTATCAGCAGAGTCAAATTTGACGAACACTCAATGCTGTAATGAAGAATTATGTGATAACTTGTGGCATTAAGTGAAATTTGCATAAATTAGAAGTTAGGATTTGTGCAGCTAACCCCAAATCTAGGTGGAGTAAATCATTGATTGAGTTTTATAATTAATGCTACCAAAAATCGCACTTGATGGATTCCGAGTTTGACAACTGAGAATGAGCACGAACGAGATCCTCCGGTACCTGAAATAAAGGCGTCGAGGTGTGTCCTCGTCGCCCCTCCGATGCTTGAGTCAGAGAGAGAATTTTGCGAAAAGGTATGTACTGAAATTATATGAGAAAAGACGTACCTGAATAATGATCATGTTTTCATATTTATAGAGGTATAGAGGTGGGTGTTGCAATCCTATTAGGACTTGGCATCTTTACTTTCAGGAATTCTTATTGTGATAAGTGTTTTACCACAATCAGAAGTCTAATCATACATTAATTGCAATATTTTTCAAGATAGATTCCTTCTGGACCTAGGATTCTTGAATTTGAGTAATTGGATAGAGTTAGAGTTCTTAAGAGGCGGGAACTATCTGTACTTGAGCACGAATGGCTTTGGGAATTTGGCCAAGGAAAATACCCGAGGACTTGCCCCTGAGGATAACCAACGTAAATGTCGCAGGTGCTCACCATGTGTTGTCATCGGGATACCCGAGGACACATGATGCTCAAGCATATGAATCTCACAATAGGAAAAAACGAGCCCGGGGAGTCCTCGTGCTTGAGGTGGCACTTGTGACCACATCAATAACTATTATGTTTTAAATAACTTCAACATCGTAGGGGATCTCAACTCAGAATACATAATATATATATATATATATATATATAGAAAGTTGTTTTTTTTTTAGTTCATCCAAACTCACAAACACAATCACTTACCTATGTGATATTTTGGAAAAACGCAACTTTCTATCTTTATATTGATTATTTCTGGTCACTTGACTCGTAATCAAGGTCTTCCTCGTGAATTATTCTTTCCTTTTTGAGTAGGATCGTGAATGGAGGCAAGCCGTTACTGCAGCTGGATCAGGATGTGTTGCAGCACTATCGGTGGAAAGATATCTTACAAGCAAAAATCTCCTGATTGAATTCCACCAGGTATGTAGCTTATTGGTAGAATCTGACTTGTACCACCATCACCTTCCTTTTAATATGAAATGCCTCAAAAACTTAAATCTTGACTTTCTCGCTCAATCAGCTGTTATAGTTCAAATTATATATCTGCTTGATACTTGGAAGTTTATTGGAATTTAAGTTAGAATGGGTGTAGCTGACGTGATCTTGAAAGTTTTAAGAGCTATTATTGATGTTTTAGCAGTATTTTTTTTTCCATAATAGCCTAAATTAGCCATTTTCTTGGTATGGTTTTAAAGAGTTGACAATTTATCCTTGTCGATGAGTCTAGTTAATGGTTCAGAGATAAATCAATTGCTTTTGAGTTGCCCTGGACCATTAGCAGGTTTGTAACGTATTGTTGGGAAAATATCATGTAAAAAGATAGAGGGGCTATAGAGATTTTCATCCTTGAAATCTTAATATTAAGGTTTATATCATCAGTTGTTGCAGCCTTATTGATATTTCGGAACTGATAATGACTTCTTTTCCATTTGGTGCTCTGTCACAGCCCAAGACTGAAGATGTGAAGAAAGAGCTTACTGACAGAGATGTACGAGAAGGGTTTGATATCACTCTTACAAAGCACAAAGGCCAGGTGAGATATCCTGTTTATAATACATAGATTGTAAATTAAACCTACCCTAAATATTACATAATATTATGTTCCTTTTCTCTTAACTTGATCTTTCACTCGTCTCAGTATGCTTTAAGAAAGTTGTATCATGAAAGTCCAAGGCTTGTATGTGTACTGTATACTTCACCAACATGTGGTCCTTGTAGGACCTTGAAACCAATTCTTGGGAAGGTATATATACTCATTCCAATGTAGTTATGTAGCTGGTTAATATTGTGAAGTTCTATGTGTAACACATCTCTTGATGGAGAACTTGCAATATTTTCAGATTCGTTGCAAAACTATTATGTTCGACGAGTTTGTTCTTTCTGGTTTCATTGAACTTTCTACTTGCTTAAAATTATTTTGTCTGTCTTCTTGCCACAAAAATTATGCTAAGTATGAAACTATTTTCAAGAAAAAATGCAAGCATCTAATTAGGGTGGTGAGAACTGGGTCCATAACCTGATGAATGTTCAGTTTTGGAAATTTCATCTACCCATAGCAGTCGATATTTTCAGTGAAAATATCATTGTACGTCGATGATCTTTTTTTCTTGCCTTGTGAACTGAATAAAAATTCTTCAGTCCATCTGTACTCAACTAGAAAACATATGCATGAATTGAGTGCAGGTGATAGATGAATTTGACCAGAATGTGCATTTCGTTGAGATTGATATTGAAGAAGATCCAGAGATTGCTGAGGCAGCTGGAATTATGGGTACACCATGTGTGCAGTTTTTCAAGAACAAGGAAATGTTGAGGTTGGTTACGTAGCATTTCTGCTCAAAATCACGATATCATGATTTAGTTTATCTCAGTCATCAAAATATGTCTATACTTTTCAAATAAACATTCGACAGCATGAAATTCCATTTCAACTTCTTGATACATGAACAAGGGATGAACCCCATTAACATGTTTCTATTCAAGAAAACAAGTGTCTCTCATATCTTAATCCTTCTATTTATTCTTTGAATTTTTGGACCGGGCTTTGTTGTTTTGTCGAGAAAATTCAAGCACGCCCTTTTCCAACCCTCTTTACATCTTTAACCCTGTCTCAGAATTCCCTTAAATTTTATAGTTCCCAACTGTGAATGCCATCCATTCCAACATCCTGACTTGGTGTTTGCATTTTTCGACTATTCTCATCAAAAATTCTACACCAGTAAACATGCTTACAACTTTTAGTGAGCTAGAAAAAAAACTTGTGCTGTCCACTCCCTTGAACTTACCTAAATTTGATATTGACATGTAAACTCTAATATGCAGGATTGTATCAGGCGTCAAAATGAAGAAAGAGTACAAGGAGTTTATTGAAGCAAATAAATGAGCTTTTCAAACTTGTCCCTGTGATTAGTCTGTTACTGCATTATTTTGCAATTCAATTTTGACATTTATAGTTGTTTAATTGAACATGCCCTGTACTTTTAATTGCTGTCTTAAGCTTTAGAGCATAGGCCATGAGATTTTAATGTAATCAATATAAAAAAATTTAAGTTGCCAATTGTCAGATTCTGGAAATATTTTTCGTCTACCTGTGGACCCTCTACCTCCACACGGCTTGTAGGAAATTTTCCACTACGGCCTCTCTTCGGAGTGTGGACCATGTCTAAGTTCCAGCATGTGTAGCTAATCATCTGCTCGGATGTAATATAAGTTATTGCTCCACCAACTGATAAGAAGCAAATAATCTGGACTTATCTTTGTCATAAGCAAAGTGAAGATGATAATAATTAGATAAAAATGTGGGAAGTTTAATTTTACTGAAGGATAAAATAAACTACTCGAATATGAGATTTAGGATACAGAGCCATATGAGTGAGGTACATCATCAAGGATAAAAGGGCCAAGTTTGCCTGCTCTAAACAAAGTCAGGAACTTCTTCGACACTATAGTACGAGCCTCTGATGCTTTGTGAGGTATCTTTAACGCCTTCTGCAAGACTTCAAACTGCTGATCTAAAAGGCTTCCCAAGTCGACTTCATCCTCCAAATTACCGTTGAATTCCAAGAGAGGTGTGCATAATGCTCGTTGGACTTCGGTAGTGATATCCTGTGCAAACAGATTCATGGGCATAATTATAAAGAGAGAGGTTGTATTCATGAAAAATATACTTCTTGTCCGCAGAATGCTGATTCCAAGACCATTTGTCACTTGAGAGCAATGGTCGTAGTAGTAGTCATTAGTCCAACCAAATAAATCAATAATGCAAACGTAAATTAAAAGATAAGTGAAGATAACCACATGATTGATTAAAAGTCATTTGTCAATCAGTAGAGCAGCCTCAAACACATGAAACTGTGAAGGAGAGGAAGATGCACAAGTTAATGGGTCATTTTTATTTGAAATTTTGGTCATTAGTGATATCTTGTTGAGTTCGAAAATCAGATACAAAACCAGGATTTAGTTATCTTTCGGCTAGGATTTCCAGTGCCTAGAAATCCGAAGTTCAATTTTTTTATTTATTTTTCCCATGTCGTACCCACATCAAAACACAACATGACGCGACAAAACATGAGGACATGAAGTAGGATATATGTTCCGCCAGTTGAAAACAAATATGAACCGCCTAAACATGATGCTATGCAGGTCCCAAGTACTAAGCCTGTGTGCTTTCCACAAAATCAATTTGTCAGTTATGAAAGACTTAAAAGTTACCTCAATGTAGTGCATATCAGATTTACTGGGAGGTTTCCTCTTCTTTGGTAGAAGATCCTTCAGATTATAATTAGGCTTGTCATCAGATTCATGGTGACAACTTTCAGTTTCTCTATTAGTAAGATGCTTCCAATGGATTGGAGTGCCTCGGGTATTCAAAACTGCCAATAAATATTGAGCAATACGCTCTTCACCAACTACAGAATCTTTCACTGACCCTGCACAAAACGATGATATCTATTGCTCTAGTATCATACACATTATATTTTTCACTTAATATAAATTTATCCGTTTACAAGAGCATATGGGTGTCCATTGGATGGCCATGTTACAAGGGCAAATGGGTGGCCATTTGATGGCCATGTTTGGAAGAACCATGGTTTAGAGTGAACCAGGAAATATCTAAACTGGTTGCTCACTTCTAAATCCATTTTGACATTCTGATTATGCCACATTAATTCAAGATACTGGATGAAAACGGTGACCAAGATCAATCTATCTACTCGTAAATGATCACAACCAAACTAAGCTGGAGTTGGTCATCCAACAATGCATTATGAAGTGTCACTGCACAAATGAAATTTGAATACATTGTGAGCTTGTTTGGGAGGAATAAAAATCCAATTAAAATTGAAAATATAGCCGTTACTGGGTCCCACTCATCTAATAAAAGTCAACAATAACGACTAATTTTTCAATTTTAATCCGATTAACAAGCTCTGTATACGTATAATTTACCCGTATGTTCTCACTCAAACCAATAACAAGCTGTCAAAATATTGCTACAAGCAGCTCAAACTCTGTCTACCATAAGACCTTTCATCTTAAGTCATAACTGCCCAAGTCTTTGAACACAAACATTAAGTGAAAAAATTCAATCAATACACAGAATATACTTAGAAGATGATATGAACCTGCTAAAGCTAGCTTCAATCCAGTTTCTATGTCTGGTATACTTGGAACCAAGACTCCTGGAGTGTCCAAAAGATATATGCTAGGTTGATGGGCAATCTGCATGCAATAAAATATAAACATTAAGCAATAGACACTGCAATTAAATAAATGACAAGAATATGAGAGCAAAAATGACCAGAACAGTAGAAGAACAAGGATGTATATGTACTTTACTAAACACACTAGATGGAATTCAATAAATATTTGTCAAACCAGTTGTGAGTTTTGGTCTTTGTGATTCAAAGTTAATAACTCGAAACTTATTATCATGCTGTTTCCAACATCACATGACGATCTCAAAAATTGTTTCCAGTAACAAGATAAAATTTGGAACATTATCCCTTTTTCTTTCTTGGTTCCTTCTCATGGGCAGGGATGAGAGGATATCGTAAAGGACATCAAAATGGGAAGAAAGCTAGAAAGATGGAGCAAACCAGATCTCTAAGTGAAGAATATTATCTATATTTTCTGGAAACCAATGAATTTGGCAGAAAAATTGCACTGTACAAGGACACAGTTTGGTTGTCCTCTGCTCAGAGAGGCAGACAGGCAATGCACATCCATTAATCGGTCAAAAGATTATGTTTCACAAATTACAGAAAACCAAATCCAAAAAAACAAATACTATCATACAAGAACTTTTCATTTGATTGCTATTCAGATCTTTGGTACTAGACAGCAGCGTAAATTCTAATCGGTTTGCACTGAATAAAAAACCAAATAAAACATGAAATAAGAAACCAACTGTTCACTTAGTCTCATGGTCTCACCTAATAGTATCAAACCAATAACAAGAGTTGAAATTTGAAAATAACAAAAATACTAGTACATTCATGCTCCATAAGGAGCAGTATCTTATATCACTAGCCCTGACATTTTTGGGTTTTTGGGTGTATACCAGTTGTGTGCAATTTGTTCAACACTAACATTAACACAGAATCAACTCCCCTCTCTAAGAATGTGTAACCTACAAATACAGTGCAACAATAAGAAATTTTTTATTATAGTTCAACAAGGTGAAATTGCATATGGTCATGCACTTAAAAAGACTTAAATATAACGATTGGAGAAAAAGAATCATAAACCTCAAAGGGTCAAAATGAATCTCTCGTTCAATGTTGCATGCAATTGTTTCAAATTTAGCATTGAAAAACAATCCCGACTGCTGAGCATCTAAACATTAATTTTATTTTAACAAACACATATACCTTGAACCCAGCAATATCTTGAGTTACACCAGGTAATGGTCCCACTGTGGCCCGTTTCTTCTTCTCCTGCACTATGATGCAAGCAAACAATCCCTGTTTGAGACAACATGCTTAGGAATTGAATGCTGACAATTTTCTTATAAAAGACCCTAAAGAAATCTTAATTGTCATAAGAATCATACCTGGAAAGCGAGCCGATGCTATTTGATGGATGGAATTGATTAAGGCTGACTTGCCAACATTGGGAACACCAACCACCAAGACAAGGAGAGTTGGCTCCCTTGAGATTACTTCCTTCAATTTGAACTCCACAAGATCAAGAAGCTTTGGGACAATAATCAATGATCAGAACAAGATTGGCAAAAGTACAAAATTTAATCTTTTCCCTTGTGGCTGAAGGTTTGTCAACAAGCTTGAAAAGTAATGTGAATTTTCAAGCATTTATGCACATATTAGAAATTCAATAGCAAGAAATCTTGTAACCACAAATTACAATCATAGCCAATGCTAAAAAGATTACTTATTTCTTCAAGGCATAACACACTACCTTTAAGGATATTCAAAAGCGACTTTATAGCACTGAAATAAATCATTTTAGATTAATATATGCATGTGAAGAAACTTCATACAAACTCAAAACGTTGACTAACCTTTTTAACGGAACTTTTGCTGTGTGCATTGATAGAAAGACAATCTTGTTTACGTGAATCAAAATAGTGTATCCATCTCTGCATAGAGTTAAATGTGTAAACATCACCATTAATTTCCAACAATATATCAATTATTCATTTGCATATGCCAATGAAAGCAATAATCATCAAAAGGTTGCAAGATCATTGAACATAATTAAGGCTCAACAGTAAGTACGATATTTCAGTATGAAAACACTTAAAGGGAGGAAAAAGAGTACATGCATGATGTTAGGATTAGCCAAGTCCTTCTTGTTGAGAGCAATGACACGCCTTTTTCCCGTTAGCATAGGCTGCAAGTCTTCATTCGCTGATGACAAAGGAATCTACATACAATCCCCAGCTCCAAAATAAAAGATTAGTTCTTTATCAAACTCCATATAGAAAAAACAGAGCAATAATGCATCAATTTGTATAAAATTTTCAGACTGCACAATTTATAAAAAAAATAATAGCGTTTACAATGTCACTTGATAGAATATCTACCTGTAATTAATTGAGACATGAGTAAACTTACGCGGGCATCACGGACTTCGATGACGAGGTCGGATATCCTGAGGCGGTCCCGGATGGCTCGAGTGGCTGCGGCCATGTGACCCGGGAACCAGTTAATTTTCCCACCTCCCTTGTTAAATCCCATTTCCCCTAGTACCATCGTTTTCTTCACTATTTTCTTCACTGTACCCATTTCTGTTACCTGGGCGGTGGAAGTGTGGGTGGAGCGTAGTGGCGCGTTGGAGAGTGGGGATGAGTGAGATGCTTAAACCCTTGGTTATTGTAGAAGACTAGAAGGTTTACTTTTCTAAGGGCGGGTCGTCAACCTTGTGACAAAGTTTCATTGTGGCCAGGTAACTTAATTTTATTTCAACTTGATCACTAAATTTATCTTTTTGTTTCAATCAAATCACTCAGTTACTATCATTTTACACAATTATCCGCGTTGCCTACTAAACCCCCGTTTGATTTAGATAAAAATCAGATATTTAGCAAATTTGAATAAAAATTGATGAAATATATGATTGAAAATTTGTGAATATTATGAAATGTATAATTAAAATTAATTATTGACTTTATTGTAAATTTTAATAAGCCCATGTTTGTTATAAATTAAAATCAGATTTTTAGTATTGATAAAAGTTGATGAAATGTGTGGTGGAAAAGTTGTGGGTCCCATAAAATATGTGGTTAAAAATTAATTGTTGATGTTGACTTGAAATAAAAATCAAATTTTAATTTATACCAAACAGGAGCTAAACTTGTTCGGTTATTAACCAAACAAGGGCTAAGCTAACAAAATATAAAGGTGTGTCTCACTTATACGTGATATGGAGATGGGGTGATTCTTTTATGTTTGGGTTACTCCCAAGCGACTTCAACTCTGTTTAAAAAAAGAAAAAATTATGCTAAAAGGTCGTACTAAAAATAGTTACCAAATTACGAGAGTTTCACTTTTTGAAGTTCTAACAATTTAGGTGATCGGGTTAGATAAATTCAAAGACTTTGATGACTCAAAGTTCATATTGAAAAAAAAAGAGAGCGTAGGGAGAGGGGGTAGCCTATAGCCGTGTCGACTTCTGCTTTCCCAACCCAAGCCTCGTCCTCATTTCGTATCCCTAGCCCTACGATATAAGTTTCGCCATTCACTCCCACCTAACCCTCTCAAGTTTCGGTCTTCCTATCCAAATCTTGTTTTAGTTCTCTAGACGAGCACACTAACGACACCTTGATCTGAAATCATTTCTAACATGACAATTTTACCTTTAAAAAAAAAAAAAAAAAACTTCCAATTAAATCAAGACAGTGAGAGGCATTATTGAAGATAGAACCACAACAAATCCATTTAAACCACTTAATTGCAATCAGATGCATTTGACCATTTCAAATTAGTGTGAATTAAAAATGAACAAAGACGGTTGTTTTCAATAAGAGGTGGGCTGATTAATCTTTCTATGAAAATGAAAGCCACTACATAGAAAAATGAAATTTCAAATTCTTTCATCATTTGGATGTTGTGTTACCTCTTTTCCGTTTCAACAATATACGGCAACGAATTAAACTTTATTCTAAAATTAATTTGAGAAGAGTCATGTACAATGTATTGAAGTTGAGACTATGAGTCGTACGCAAGGGCGGAGGGAGGGGGAGCCCTGATTTAGGGCGTGTTCGGTAGAAATTAAAATCGAATTAAAATTGAAAAATTGACCGTTATTGTTGACTTTTATTAGACGAGTGAAACCCAATAACGACTTTATTTTCAATTTTAATTGGATTTTAAGTTTAGCCAAACATGCTCTTAGATTTTTGTAGGTAAAATTAAGTGGGTGTTTGGTAGAGATTAAAATTAGATTTTTAGTAAATTGTGATAGATGTTTTTGAAATGTGTGGTTAAAAAGTTGTGGGACCATGAAAGATGTTGTTAATATTGATTATTTGACTTTAATTTAGATTAAAATGTGATTTTAATCCGAAACAAACATGGCATAAAAAGGTATGGAATTTTATTCTACGTATCAGTCAAGTACAAAATTTTATTTTAGTTTTTTGTCCCCATGGCTCCGCTCTTAATTGTACACAACCACACAAGTATTGATGCACTATCTCGAATTTCGATGACTCTTTCCTTTTTCAAAATTCAAAGAAGTTTTAGTGGCATCAATAACTCAATCAAAAATTTCTTCGAAATACATAAAAAAGAAAACATAAAGAGATAACGTTTTCATCTTCACTATGTTCCCAAAATAAAATAAAATAAAACAATTATTGGTTTGGTATTTGATGTACAAAAAATCACAACTCACTCATCTCTATAATCACACTCTTGCCTTTTCTTTTTTTTTTTGGCTTGCTTATTTGCAATATACAGAATTACTCAAAAATCACTTACACCATTGACAAATGTCGAAAATTTACTATAATTGACGATGTTTAAGGTTGTTCTTCCTAGCAATAGAGTAATTGTAGGCACGGAGTAAGCGCTTACGGAATCTTCTTAGATTCAATCTCACAATCTGACGATCAAGATAGATCTTTTTCGTGAATTCCCATCCCTTATTGCTTACACTGCTTGGATCAGTCAAAATCGGATCATTTTTGTTATAATAGTCGTACAGTGAGCTCTCCTTTGGAAGGATCTTGTAGCCGATGTACCTTAACCCGAGCATTTGTGATGGTTCCTCATAGTATGTTTCGGCTGCCCAATCGGTACCAAGAGGAATGACTTGGATGAAAACCGAACCAGGCCTCATAAAGAGGAAGTGAGTTAAGGCAGCACCATGGACTCCAACCATAACATCACTCGAATTGAGAACTTTGTAGACTTTAGCCAATTCTGTTGTCCTTACGGGCTTTAAAACTTCTACCAAAAACCCGATACTCTCTGCCGTTTTCACTAATTTATCTTCGTTACTTATTGCTCTCGACCCGTACCTTGATATTATAACCAGTTTAGGCTTTTTCACTGCCTTCCTCTGAGACTTTGATGACTGCGAAAATGTAGATTTCGCCATGAGTTGAGCTTTTCGTTCCTCTTCTTTGATTAGACCTCTAATTCGCGGCCAATAGGCACAATCCAAAAGGTCTCGGAAGTCTCCTAGCGTCTTATTGTTTTCCATCAATGACGAGTCAATAGTGAGGTCGTCATGGATTCTTAAGCCAACAATGGCTTTAGGGAAACAATGGATTCGTTTATCCCCGTTAAAATCTATCACCGGAAAATCCGAGAGTTGAGAGAGTATGTCACGATATTTCGTGATCCACCAATTATGATACTCGAGAATGACAAACACAACCTTCTTGTTCAAATGTTGTGAAGTGATATATAGAGGCAAGATCCCATCATTGAATTCATGGTAAAGATTACCAGTATACCCTGCCGTCGAGAAAAACACGGCAGGGACGTTGTGCACAACGTCACAACTTTGTCGTACGCCTAAGTCTTTTCGTTTCACGATGAGGTCTAATTCAGTTATCGTATCCATCACTTCGGGTTCCCATTTTCGAGTATACGGCCTGATCTTTTCGTGTTGAATTACATACTCCTCCTCCCTCTCGTCTTCGTCATCGATTAGGCCCGTAAGATGACCGCTCGAACCAGTGGCTCCATAGAGGAAGATCGAAGCCGAAACCGAGTGAGTTCTTACATCTCCTTTCATTATACATATGTCTGAACGAATGCTGCTTCTATCACAACAAATAGTTCCTGTGTTTAAAAGTAACATCCGTCATAAACTTGAAGTTTGTACTTTAAAATCTTATCCATTATACTGTACAGTTCTATCGAATATTACGTACCAAATATACAGACGAGTCGTTTTAACCTTATTACATGAATTTCCATCAAATATTTAAATTAACTAACCATTGGGAACGGAGGAACAAAGGGAGGCATTTATATCTGTTTCAGAACCATTATCAACCCTAAATGAGTCTGCAAACACACAAAAACGATAAATATTTAATAAAAAATATCATGTAAAAAATCCAAGAAAATTATAAAACAAAAAGAAAAGCTTACACAAGAATGATAAGGCGGCTGTGGAGTTTGAAGAAAATAGGTGGGTTGCTAGAAACAAGGTGCAAGAAAGTAGAGAGAGAAAAATGAAAAAGAAAAGCTTGTTTTTTGCTCTCTTATGGTTGCAGCAAGATTTTTTACAGATGACAGCAAAAGGGTGTAAGTAATTATCATCGTATTCATCAACTGTATGTTCTTTGCTTTTCTTCCATTGAAACTTACTGTATCTCTGATTCTTCACCATTTTCTTCTTCTACAAGCTTCCTAGAGAGAGAGAGAGAGAGCTTTATTATGGTGTGTGGGGTTGGCGTGGGGTGGGGTGGGGGTGGAAGAATCTTCCTATGAAAGAAGGGGGGCAAATAAGACTGTTTCATTCTACCAGAAAAAAATAAGAAGAGGGATAAATGAAGCTATTTATTTATTGTTTTTCTACGGTCGAAGACTGCGGATGCGTAGAAGAAGAAAGGTGATAGATATAGGGGAGTCCTAAGTTGGACGAAATAAAAAAAAAACAAAAAGGTGATAGATAAGTAGCCTTTCTTGAAAGGGATGAAACGGTGTGAATGTCTACGTTTAGTCGAGGTGAACATATGAGCTTGTATAGATAACTAATTGAGCTATTGGTGTCACGCAGACCTAATCAATTGAGATTTTATATACATATTCAACCTAACCGATATAGAAAAAACAAGTTCGTGAAGATGTAATTCTAATGAATTTCTTGAATTTGAATAGATTTTTATAGAATCCATACGAATCTCAATAAAAAATGTGAAATTTCTAAAGATTTTTTAGTATGTATTTTTAAGTTTGTAATCCATCCAAATCTCTTTATTAACGAAATTCTTATAAACCCACGAGTAAGTGAGGATGCCTATATTTTATGAAATTTAATGAAATACATTAATGTTTCAGTTAGAAACACCAAAATTTTAATTAATTTAAATAGAATCCATTAAAATTTCTGTTAGAGACACCTAAATTTACGACGACTTTTAAAATTCATTAAATTTCTAGTTGAAGACACTTAGGGCCTGTTTGAGCTTGATTAAAATCTTATTTTAATTTAAG
>CAIGRT010073834.1:0-18819 GCA_903798405.1 Fraxinus platypoda | reverse complement strand
CATTTATCCTTCTTTCTTTTCCAATTGCTTCAAAACAGGTCCGAAACTGAAATAGAAAAAAAGTAACATAAGTTAAGTAAAATATAATAATAAAATAACACAAAAACCTAGTAAAATGGCCCCGAATAAGGTGCACAGGTGGAGATGATGCAGATTATGTACGAAGGGAAATCCATGAAGGGATATGTGGCAACCACACTGGAGGTCTAACGCTGGCCCACAAAGTGTTGAGGCAAGGTACTATTGGCCAACCCTGAAAAAGGACGCCATTCAGTTAGTAAAAAAGTGTGACAAGTGCCAGCATTTCTCCTCTATTCAGAGGCAATCATCTCACGAATTGACAGTGGTATTCAGCCCATGGCCCTTCGCAAAATGGGGGGTCGATCTGATAGGGCCCATGCCAAAAGGAAAAGGAGGATCTAACTACGCCATTGTCGCCATTGATTATTTCACCAAGTGGGTTGAGGCCGAACCCCTGGCTAGAATCACTGAGGCACACACTTCGAAATTCCTATGGAAGAATATCATATGCCGGTTCGAAATTCTCCACTCAATAGTCACGAACAAGGACGACAGTTCAACAACAAAAAGCTCCGACATCTATGTGAATAACTGGGCATCAAAAAGCACTCATCCTCCCCTCACCACCCTCAGGCGAATGGTCAAGTTGAAGCAGTCAACAAGACCATAAAGCACCTTCTAAAGAAGAAACTGGATGAATCCAAAGGAGAATGGGTGGACGAACTCCCCCATGTGTTATGGGCAATACGTACTACAAGCTGAATGGCGATCGGGGAGACCCCTTTCTCCATGGCTTACAGAGCGGAAGCAATGAGCCCGGTCGAGGTAGGCCTCCCATCGCCTCGACGCCTGCAGTTTAACGAGATCTCAAACGAGGAAATAAGGCGTTGTGAGCTTGACTTTCTTGATGAGAAAAGGGAGGCCTCACAGGTTAAACTAGCCGTCTACCAAAGGAAAATGGTACGGTATTATAATCACAAGGTCAAACGTAAATCCTTTCGGAGAGGCGATCTAGTGCTTAGAAGGGTGTTCCTGTCATCCAAAGAACCAGGGGAAGGCACATTGGGCCCAAACTGGGAAGATCTCTATCGCATCGCAGGCGAGGTCAGGCCTGTGACTTTTCTAATTGAGAACCTCGACGGAAAGATGCAGCCTCACCCATGGAATGTGGAGCACCTCCGAATGCATTATCAGTAAGGTTCCGATGTATGCATCGTTTATGCTTAATAAAAATATACTTTTCCATCTTCATCAACGGTTATTATATGGCGAGCCCCGTACCTTCAAATTAATTATGAAAAGTTCATGAATTAATAGTATGGCGAACCCATCTTCATCAACGGTTATTATATGGCGAGCCCCATACCTTCAAATTAATTATGAAAGTTCATTAATTAATAGTATGGCGAACCCATCTTCATCAACGGTAATTATATGGCGAGCCCCATACCTTCAAATTAATTATGAAAAGTTCATTAATTAATAGTATGGCGAACCCATCTTCATCAACGGTTATTATATGGCGAGCCCCATACCTTCAAATTAATTATGAAAAGTTCATGAATTAATAGTATGGTGAACCCATCTTCATCAACGGTTATTATATGGCGAGCCTCATACCTTCAAATTAATTATGAAAAGTTCCTTAATTAATAGTATGGCGAACCCATCTTCATCAACGGTTATTATATGGCGAGCCCCATACCTTCAAAATTAATTATGACAAGTTTGTTAATTAATAGTATGGCGAAACCATCTTCATCAACGGTTATTATGTAGCGAGCCCCGTACCTTTAAACTAATTATGACAAGTTCATAAATTATTTATATGTGGCAAACCCATCTCCATCAATGGATAAGTTTTAACAGCCTATTAATTATCGATTTGTAAGAGCTGAGTAACAAGTACTGAAGCAGAAGAATGATTCAATTGCACTTTCAGCAATTAAAGTTCCAAATACAAAGGGAAGAAAAATGAAACAGCAACAAGCCCTGCCCTACGAGGCATTTTCCCCTTGCTGACCTTCCCATCTAGGAGGGTCGATCTCCTCAACCGAATCCTCAGCCTCGATGGCCGGAGTAGATGGCTCAGCGTCGAGAAACTCTCTCCTCACTGCGGTTAGATCCAATTACGGGTGGAGCTCCTGTCAAGAACTTCCCTCCTGAAGTGGATCTCGAGCCCCTCATACTCAACGGTTTCGTGAAAATGGGCGACTTAGTTATCGACGGTCGTCTCCCCAGCCCTCTTTAACTGCTCGCCGAAACTGGAAACCTTAGTAGTGAGCTCATCAACTCTAGCCCTTAGCTCCCCCTTCTCCTTATTCGCAACTTCCAAGGCTGAAGAGGCGATTTTTTGGAGCGCATCGGAGTTTTCGATCCGCTTCGTCAGGGCAGCCACCTTGACCTTGCATAGGTGGGTCTCCTTTTTTAGCTCCTCTTTCTCCTTAGAGAGGGCCTCCACCTTATCTCGGCCTCGGTGCATTTTCGCCTGGAAGTTTCTGCTGCTTTATTCGGGGCAGAGGTCAAGGCGTTAGCTTTGATTACCCCAAACTCAGTGTTTTGGGCTCGATTATGATAATCGTCGACAAGTCCTTGTGTACACCTCGCTTCCATTTGAGCACTAATGAAAAAGTTTTGAGAGCGTGCCTGTATGGCTAGTCCAGCCTCCATCAAATCAGTTATTTCACAGGTCTCAGCATGGGAAGAATACGCCTTGGTCCAACACTTGTGACTAAGCCTCGTCGTCCCCTGGACCTCCGCGGGGAGCATCTCCATGACAGTTGGGGCTATCTCATCCAACCGCCCCCCTCCCCAAAAAACTCTTTTGAGTATTTTCCTCAGATGAGGCACCCTTCGCGTCTCCTTTCCTTTTTCTCACGAGGCTGACCCCCTCCTCAACAGCCTCTTCCTCTTGAATGCCCATCACGGACGAGATCGGTTCCGCCACAATGGGTCTTGCTAGGGACTCCCCAATATCTGTTACTCATATAAATAATCGTACAATAAAAACGCCACGTGGCAGAATGGATGAGTTCCAAAGAAGAGTGACAAACTACATAGCAAGTGAACCTATGTCCACCACGCGTCATTCTGCCCATACGGTGATTCAGCCGAACCCCAATGGACCGAACCTCTATTATCCGAAGCCCCATGAAGAGCTGAGCCCCAATGGGTAACGTGAGATAGGTAGAAGCGTATTAGGGAAGGTCTTTATATCGGGCCTTGTATCAAATGTGATGCGA
Organism: Fraxinus platypoda; assembly: GCA_903798405.1. NCBI lineage: Eukaryota > Viridiplantae > Streptophyta > Magnoliopsida > Lamiales > Oleaceae > Fraxinus > Fraxinus platypoda. Next base: position 15,556 of record CAIGRT010073834.1, on the reverse strand, counting down.
CAACTCACTGAGTACGTAATTCTACTCCATCAAGCAAGTCAAATCTAGTTTTACGTCAGGTCTAGAACTGACAAGCCGTCACAGCATTAATGGCGGAATGGCCTATGAATGATTGATTGACATCTACGACAAGAGGTCCCAACTGTGCGGATAAGGCCACGTGCCCCCTCATCTATACTATGATAAGAGGTCTCGGCTATGCGGATGAGGTCACGTGCCCCCTCATCTAACGGCCCTTATTCATCAGTTTCTACTATAAAAACATACACTTAGCACCATTTGAGGTTAATGCAAGTTTACACATTCAAAACCAACCCTTGATTCTCCTCAATTCACTCCGTAGCCGACCCCCTCTTTATGCACCCGATAATTACAATACAACGTTACACACTTTGGATTATTCCCCTCAATAACTTCACCTATAAAGCTGGCGATTTAATCTCAGTGTTTGAGAATTTTATCTTTGAAGAAGTGATTCTCTAATTTTCTATTAGCCACGTTATTGAACCATTTTTTGGAGTCAACAAAAACAATCATAAATTAATTGGTAAAGGCAAAAGATCCTAGTGTTATGTTACGGGTCTAATTTCTGATGCTCCAAAGTAAATCAGGGCCCCTAACTTCTTCATTATTATATAAAAATATTCTTCCTTTTTGATAAAAGTTATATATTCAATAAATGTGCTTAAAGATCATACATGTTTATGTGCTTTTTCTTTCACACGTCTTTAGAAAACAATGCACAACAATGCCTTAATACCAGAAACAAAGTGGAAATGTTTTGATGCTATATTAGCTTGATTAGATAATTACATTCATTGCCTCTTTTCTCATGCTAGAGCAAAGTGATATTTACTCTGTTCAATTGGCAAGTCTGACACCATCTTATTTGGTCCTTTTTCATAAGTGTAGCCCATTACTTCCCACAAAATATTTAACTCATTGTATGACATCTACCATCATTTATAAACTTCAAAAACTACATATTTTGAATGAAAATAGAGTTATCCTATTTTCATAGCTAAAGTTACTCAACAATACAAATAATTGACTGGAATATTTTCATAGCTAGATTTCTCCTAATTTCATAGCCAAAGTTACTTTCAGCTCCGAGGCAATCACTTGTTTGGAGAATATTGCTTGCTTTTCCAGTTTTAACTTTCTTCCCAGCCTTCAGACTGGATTTCCACCCGAGGTTAGATTTCTGCTCCTGAGTGCTACACTTAAAAGCAACTGTGGGTAATTCCTCTTTAAGATACTTGATCTACTTCTCAGCAGCTTCTCCTGCCGCCACTGGATTGGACCAGCTTTCCAAATTATTTCCTTCTTTTGAGCTGCTTTCTAGTTGCTCTTTTGGTGAGAGGGTTACTATGGTATATCTCGATATGAGTATTTTAATATAAAGAGAGCAATATCATGATCTCTTTAGTAGCATCTGTAAAATATAGATGATTATCAAAATAAATTCCTATTTTATTTTATTTTATTTTTTTTTTGGCCATACTACATATTAAAGGTACATTGTCTTTCAAGATAACGAAAACAAGACGAGTACATTCAAATTAGAAAATTGGCACTTGTGATGGAATTATCGTTACGTATGGATGACGAAAAGTCTTATCCTGCATTAGCAAAACCCAAGGAGGTCAAAACAAATGAAACATCGGATTTGAATTATTGGCATGCAATTGAAAAGCATCGAGCATGAAGCGAAGACGGTAAAAGTACCTACTCGTAAAACATGATCAATTTGCCCATCTTCACTTCTGGTCAGTCTCTCCATCATAATTGAGCTATAGGATCTCTCTTCTATGGGATTTTCTGGTTCGTCAGCAAGAAATACAGTAATAACTTCAATAAAAAAAAAAAATCATATGACTGAACCAAAGACTCGTTGTTTTACGTTAAGCCTGATCCCAAAGGACCTCAGTGTATTTTGCGGTGGAACAAATAAAACAATTCCATTAGGTGAAATACAGGGAATGAAAAACTAAGTTCATTTCATCACTATATATTTTGATTCGAAAAGATTAAATTACACACAGCAGAGGCATAAACCATAGCGCTATCATTAGATTATCAATAGTCAGATGATCAAACTTTTGATGATGAAATAACTACAGCGAACATCTTTTTGCATATATGCACTTTGAAAGAATAAATAAAACAGAGTTTCAGATAAACATGCTTTCACATCCAATTACCATCTCACCAAAGCCTAACTCATTAGAAAGAGAGTACCATTAACGATAATTGAGGAAAACAATAGTCAGTTCATTTTAGAGCTACCATTAACGAAAACTAACGAATTTACAATATCATAGTCTATCTATCATCTAGCAGAGCAGTACTTTAACAGTTACTAATATGACGATTCACAATTACTTTACAATTAAAGAGTGCTAAATAATTCTAAATGAAGCCAGATCCAAAACAATTGAGGAAGATATAAGCCAGATTTCATTTTTAGAGCTACCATTAATGAAAATTTAAGAAGTTACAATGTGCATTTAGTTAAGCAGTATTTTATAAATTACTGATATAAACCACTCACTTGTGACTTTCACAATATGGTAAGCAATAATAATACGTTGCAGATGTTGTACTACAAATAATAAAACCCCTAGAAAATAGCTTCAGATTTTGTGAAACTTACCCTTAAGAGAAAACAGGAGATTGGCCACTGAGTTGCTCTAAGACCCGAAAACATAAAAAATAAATACATAAAATCGAATTCAACTTCAAAAATACTCCATAAAATAAAAATAGTATCAGGGATGAAATTACACCTTAGCGGCTCTGGTATGACTATCTCCGCTCTCACCGACGGAGATGTTGAGGACGAGCTTCTGTACTTTAATCTCTTTCGTTAGGTTCGACAGATTCTTCTCTAATGCCCCAACTTTCTCGAACCATACAAAACAAATACCAGGCGCACCTCGTCTTCCATACGGAATCCGATGGAGTCGGAGGCAGAGGCAACGAGAAGCCCGTCGGCCTCCACACTATGGCAGCCGGCGAAGTCTTGTGTATGCATACGTACATGTGTGCATAAGGAGAGAGGTTTGGTGTAGAGAGATGAAAGCATGTATGAAGTATGAAATGAGTGAGAAAAAATCCACTTTAAGGAGAGATTAGTGAACCAGTTAATGAACAGTATAAACGAGTCAAGTGTGAAAACAAGTGTGACAAGAATGAACTGTTCCCAAAGCCTCTCGTTTAAGAGAAGGGTAGATAATTCACCTTAAACCCATGATTATCTTATGTGTTCTAATCGAGTCTGCCAAACATGCTAAATGGTTTTACAAAACCCGAATCATCCCTTACAAAATTAGGATAAATATTGCAGAAATTATCTTTTCCATTGACCAACGACTGTTATAACAATTATTCATGATGATAATCATAAACAGAGAAATCACTATACAGCAGAGAACCATTTTCATAGTGAAGCATGTAATAACAAATATCACAAAAGTAGCAGGGGTTCTCCGGAGCCCACTTGTCGTCCAATGTCACCTTTTCTGCCCGGTAAATCTTGCAAGCAGAGCATTTCCGATAACGCAACTTGAATTGAAATGTCACCAATGGATAGGCTGCTCTGTTTTGTACATCCTCTGGGTGAATCAACCTCATGTCTCTTACTACAATTAAATGCTTGCAATCCCCCTTGACAAACAAACATAAACCAGTTCAAAAAGGGCTTTGATCAAGATGAAAATCCAGCAAACACATAAAATGCATGCTTTAAGCACTCATGTCAAAACTGCAGGTACAAAAATAACCTGTCACTTCTAGGTTCTACATTTACATTAACTACATATATGACAAAAGTGGGGCAAATGTTTGCACGCCGTGACAGGTGGAAAAAGGGAAAGAAAAAATAACATAAATCAAACAAATGGTGCTAAATGAAGCAGTTACCAACAATCACTCAAGCTCGACAAATTACAAATGATGGCATCACAAAAGTTCCTAGTGATGTGGAATGGCTATATTTCGTGCTCCCAAGTGTACTTTTCAAAAGCCTCCATCCTTTAAAGTTACAAGACAAAGAATGTTGAATGGAATAATTAATCATTATAAGAAAGTTTAATAAAAAGGTAGGTGGCACTTAAATTAGTAAATAATCTAGATAACAACAATCTTCAATACTAAGAAAAGCCAATGGCAACATATGAAAATTCTTAAAATTTTATCAATGGGCTTTTAGTGGAATTGACCTGCACGTACAACATTTTTATCTTGACAACATTTTGTATTCAACTTTCTGATCCTGGTCCTTGGGTCTTAGAAATCCAGGTGATTGGTAACAATAAGATAATTATGGATGGGTGGAGTACATTGAATTCGAAGTCCAGTACGATTTGGTTAAATACGGGTCTTCACACAGCCCACCAAGTTAGGAATCACAGGCGGGCTCCTAACTGGATATTGAATTAGTGTGCAACATGTTCAATCCAACATAAACCCCATTAAGAAACAGAAATCGAGAAAAAAGAAAGAGAATATACCTGGTGACAGTAAAGATATCCAGCACCAAGTCGAAACCTTAGGTCACAAAACCTTGTTTTTTGCATGTGAAGAGCTTTAAACACAGGCAACCGTACTTTTTCGCTGCCCAAAAGTGCCTTTTGCTTTTGTTGTAATTCACCAGCTATGATGCATTCCCATTTTTCAAGTGCATCATCCTTAGAGTGCTCAAGCCAATCAAGTATGGGCTTGCTGTAGTCTATAGTGGAGTGTTCCCTCATATCATTGCAAAATACATCCTGCAAACACATTCCAATTGGTGTTAGCAACTAGCTGGGGATAAAAGACATACTTCATTTTCAGTAAACAAAGACAATGCTGAAATCTACTTCTATTAAGAAGTATCCAGAAGGATCATGCTGTCCCGCCTTTTTCATGATCTCATCAGTCAAGCAATATATTTTGTCTCTCACTTCAGTCAAAAATTGCCGTCCAAGAACCAAAAATTCTTGAGTCTACAAACATATTAACATAATCATCAGTTGCTGTCAGAAGAATCGAGGAGAAGAACAAGTCACCAGAAACAAAAACATATATCATATAGAACAAGATCTATTAGTTAAGCAATTAGCATTTAAGTCGGCTTCTTTTTGGCTCAAGGCAGGAATGAATACAAGATTCCATTAACACAGAAAAGAATAGAAAACGTAAACACGTCACAACATAGAAAAGGACAGAAAAACTACAATCTAAACCCACGCAGTCTTCCCAGCAATAGATACTTTCTTCTAGTGCTAGATCAGAATATTTAAGACTAGTTTTTCTCTCTAATTTTTACATGTAAGAACCAACATTCTTGCTCCTTCATCAATCAGCTCATTTACCAAAGAGATTCTCTCAAACTACAAGCACTTAAAATGTAAGTTCTATGATCTTCCAACAGCCCCATGGATCAGGTCCTCAGCTGCTGTTACGCATCCCCTAGTTAGCCATGCAGCAATATATGCATTCCATACAGCTACAAAGAGAGGAGAATAGAGCGTTGTAACAAATAAGAAAACAACCTTTTATTTAACCATGGAAATTCAGACAGTAGGAAATGCTTTATCTTAACAAAGTGTATTTTGGTAGAGTCCTCCAAATTATGGTGAGCTTTGTTCCAAAGAACATTTGGAACAGGATAAGTCATGATTACAACGAACAAGTTCAGGTGAATGGTTATGAATACAACCCCCAAGTGAAAAATAAGCACAAAGGAAAACGAAGAAACAAAGACTATTGTTTCAATAGCAAGGGTCGACCATGTAACCATTGAAGATGTGTTTAATTCTTCGGCAATTGCAAAGAATGGACTGGACTTACAAACTCACATCTAATCACATTGTCCAGTGCTTTATATTTCTATATTATGAGCCTGTCTGAGCCTCATTTTTTTTGTCAAAAATGCATTTTGGAATAGTGTTTAAATGATAAATGTATGGTTAAAAAATAAGGAAAAATTTTGAATTTGCATGTAATATTATTTTATTGAAGAATGTGTGGTTAAAAATAAGAGAGAGAAATGTATTTTAGAAATAATAGAGACCAAACAAGGGCTATATATCAAAACTTAAGCAGGTATCATTTTAGTTGAAAAGCATTCAATTTGAGAGTTGCAAAGTTCAAATGATCCAGTAATAAAACCAAAGATAAAAGATAGACAGAAATTGCAAATCCAACAATAAAAATCAGTTCTCTTTTGTGGATATTGAGATGCAAGAAAGTGGAGGGTGCTTTACCTTCGACAAGGAGCGCCTGTTATGGTATACCTCGAAGCAAAGGACAACCTCAGGAAAATGCACGGGTACATGTTCACAAGTATTAGAGGCTTTCACCTGCCATGCGTTTGAAAGTAATATTAAACACCATAAAGGTTTGAATCAGCAAACAATGGAAGAAGAGATCAATTAATTGGACACCAATCATTATCTTTCCATCAGCTTTAGGTTCCAAAAAGATAATCAAGCACTTTCTGGCTCCAATAACGACGACTAAGCACCCCCTTTAAAGACAAAATTAGTGAAATTCTGGGTATGGAATGTATTTATCAACATGAAGACCAGACCAGATCTCCAAGTTTCCAACATTTTTCTTCATTTTCCAAATGATAGAAACCCTATTTAATACGGTACCATACCATGAAAGAAATAACCTGAAGAAATATATATACATAAAGTGGAAATACTGTGAGAAATTGTACAGTTATTTTAGATGATACAAAGAGTTGACCAAGAAGAAAAATGCAATCAAACTGATATCTCTCTTTCAATAAAGTGATGATAATATTTTATCCTAGGCATCAAACAAAATGCAAATGCAAAAATAACAAGAGATAGTCATAGTCTACTTCGTGGAAAGGAGACCTTCACAGCTTGAGAGCCTCATTAGCTTCCCTGTGAAATGTTATAGTAGCGCCCTTCAAGGCATGCACACAAAAAATATTTGTTACAACCACATGCTTAATCACCCAGAAATATAAAAGAAAACCGTGGGTAGCAGTCTTGGCCTAGCACCCATATAAATTACTTAATTAAACATTAAGCCCTATCTTTTTTAAGTACAATAGATTGTGTCAACATTTTTAAACTCTTTCCATGACTCAGAGAAAATCAATCAACAGGGACGCCAACAGCATCTAGATTGCTTATTTTCTTCTGTTAGCCAGAGAAGGAAGAGGAGATATGTATTAGCTTTTAATTAGCCAGTAGAAAATAAGAAACTTTACCAACATTCTTATTGCATTAATATATACAGAAATGCATGCAAGGTTAAATTCAATACGGAACATAGAACTTACGAGCAATGCATAAATTTGGTAACCAATGCACTGATTAAAAGTTGAGCTATAAAAATCATATCGATATGCATCACATATATATGACGCGTAATGAAAGCAAATAGGCATTTAGGTAGTGAACCTTTGTTGAAGTACTTGTAGATTTGAGAGATCTTATTTTATCATCTTTCTTTAAGAATGCTGTTCCAGATCCAGAGGTCTCACAACTACCACTGTCCAATCAAAAGATAAAAGGCTAAGGTGAACATAGAACAGGACAAGATAGATATATCTGTTTATGGAAGTGAATAAGAACTTTGAAAATTGCCTACTTGAATGAATGCAACCTAGCAGCTGCTTTATCTTCTTCTTGTTTTTGTTTAATCCTTGCAAATTGCTCAACCTTTGCAGTATAGCTTTCCTGAAGAAAGGGGAGAATGTCAAACTACAATCACAGAAGAGCATAACATTACTTGAACCAATAAAGAAAGATAAACCAGGTACAGACACGGGAAACATGCAACTGCTGAAGCAATTAGTACATTCTTTAATGAATGGATAAATAGCAGCGTCATGGGTGCACAATCAGCATCATGTACTTTACAGAGTTCAGGGTGTAAACGGTGGACCACGTCAGTCACGTAGAAAGTGTACACTTTGTGGGAGCGAACACCAATACCACCTATTTAGTAGTAACACTGAGGATAAAAATATGTACTGCATCCTGACAAGGCCTATGCCATTAAATTGATGTAAAGAGTGACATTGTATTCTGAATATTTATCTTACTTTAAGCCTCATGAAATAATCACTGTCAAAACAAACAAATTTTGAAGGTACTAAAGTTTTGTTTGTTGTATATCCAGACCTAAACCCAAAGGCCAAAGCTACATAATATACAAATCAACCGACAAACAGCTATAACCTTGTGATCTTACCATAGATCTTGTACAGTAGTAGCACATTAGAAGACATCCCATTCCCACTCAAAGATTAAATAAGCAAGAAAATTTGTTTGCCTAATGAAACCAAATTAAAACATCCGAACAATAATTTGCCAAATTGGAACAAACAGAAAATATCTTACTTCAATAGAATGGTTCTTCCTATTGGTTCGCCTCTTCCTTTTCCCTGAAATGATTTTATTAGATTTCCTGTTACAAGTCGTGAGAGGCAAACGATTCAATAGCAGCACAGGGAATGATATGATAAATAACAATATCATCTACTCTCCTGAAAATTTCATATCAAAACTAGATGTAAATGAGATGCTTAATTTACCCAAGTAAATAGCAGCATATGGTATGATCCGATAAATAAAAATACTGAAAAAGAAAAACAATTGCTCGTGCAATGGATATCCACTTTATCGGGTCCATAATCATATGCAAACCACCTGGACTCCTTTCTGTGCACACACAGTTTCTTTGGTTCTTGGTTTGACACAGGGAAGGGCAGAAGGAGAATTCAATATTAACAACTTGATCAAACAAAAAACATAAACTACAATTCCTTGTTAACAAACACTTCCTTGTCACGGGTTAAATGGTCAACTCAACTTTCTTGTGGCCATATTCACTACTTTTAAGACGAAATATTATATAAACATCTTTACTTTGAAGATAAATAGTGAAATTCAAACAAGAAACTATGGTTCATATAGTTTATTGAGGTAAATTACTGAATTAATCAATAAAAGAAGCTTCATGTGGACTACGAACAGACATATCAATCAATTGCTCTTTCTCTATATAACCTAATAAAGAAAGCTTTAAGCGGTTTCACCCTTTTGGTTGTAGCAAAGTTATATAATTTACGAAGTCCCCCTAATCAGACAGGTCTTTTTTTATGTAAACAAATGCTCAATTTGACCAAGAAAGTCAAAGATGCTATTTATTTGGTGACAGAGGGAGTGTTTGTTTTCCGTGTTTCCTGCAAATAATGTCACTAAATTATTGATATCACAAAGTTAAGCTGCCACAAATTGTAGGGAAGAGATTGCAGTGGGTGGAGCTCGACAAAATCAGTTGAACTTCTCGAGAAACAAAACCAAAAAAATAGTCATTTGCAAAAGATGATTCAAAAGCCAAGAAATTATTCAAAGTTGGTTTTATGCAACATTAATGTCAAAATAGTCTCAAGTCCTGCTATTTAATACTGCTCCACATTGCACTAGCACCAAAGTAAACATTTACAACAGACTCCCCTGAGACTGTTGACTAAATACTTTATCACACTGCATTCCCATCACACCATGGAAGGGAAAAAAAAAAGGATAGATAGATAGTCTATTTTACTAAATTCAATTCTGATGCTCATCAACAAAATTGCTCATCTTATCTTCGTATATAGCAAAAATAAGAAATCGATTGAGCAAAAAGGACAAGCATAAAAATTACCAAACTCTTGATGCCTAATTGGGATATTGGATCTAAAGCATAGATTAAACCTGGAAATAGCTTATGGAACCATGGAAGTTTTTGCATATTAGAATTTAATAAGAAACTATATGCCCAACCAAATACAACAAATAAATGAATGAAAATAGCAATCAACCAAAAAAAAAGTAGGAAGAAAGTGTAATTTATTACACTAACATTGGATTTGCGTGCACTTCTGAAACTTGTGATGAATCTATAGCGAACTCATCATCCTCCTGTTCCTATCCACAAAAATATTTCAGGTATAGTTTGACAAATTAAACATCTAAACGAGGAAAGCAAATTCACCTTGAAAGCTTCCTCAAATGCTTTATTTACTAACTCATCCTCCTTAAATATTTTAAGCTCATCAACCCTGTTAGAGCATGGATGTCAGAGGTCAGATCCTTCACGCAGCATGTGGGAAGGATAAAGTCCAGAAGCAACAAGTAAACATATGCATGTTTCTAATAGTAATCAATTATTCAGATAACTAACTTACTAATGTTTCTGAAGAAATATGGGATTAGCTACAGAAAGAACAAAAGGAGACAAAGAAAGATAACATTTCCTTCCAGACAGAAAGAGAAATACTGCAAAGATAACAACTAACCATAGAAGAAAAAGAGAAAGAGTAAGCAAAAGGGCCATTTAAAATCTGCTTCCAAGTCGCGTGAAAGACCTTTTAATGACTTAAGAATATATTTTGTTCAGATATATTCAGCATTCATCACTGAGAAGTTATCAACAAGGTTATGTTCATGGCGAATGCTAAAGATAACATGCATGGAGAGCTCAACACTGAGGATATTAACCATTTAATAAAACAAGCAATGATGCAGCTGCACCTTGCATCAGTTTTTAGGCAATTTTTTTTTTTTTTACAATAAACGTCTTTGCACTTACGAGATTTCATCTTCGCATGTTTCAGCAAAGTCACTGGGTAGTTCATCCTTCAAGCTCTACAAAAAACCAATAAGCAACGTCAAGAAAAAAATCTGAAGATATGGGCCATTATTAAATTATTAGACCCTACAATGTGGTGAGGGAAAAGAACATTTATTTGTGCACTGCATGTAAACACATTTTAGGTGAACACAATAGTGAAATTTAACTTAAAATAAATAAATAAATTACCTGAAGTTCTTGAAATACAAGATTTTCAAAGTCGGGAACTCTAGTGAGTGGACCGACCATATCCGGCACATATATTGGACCACCACGAGGAATCGAAACATAGTGTTCGTCATCATAACCGAGAGACATTATAATTTAGGCAGGGTCAGAGCCAGGGATAGTGTCCAGTGCTGGCGGAATTTAATCAAGGCTGGACTTTGAGTTTTCAACCATGGATGGTAAAATATAAAACAATATTACGATCGAAAGATATGTAATAGCAAATTCAAATAAAATTCTCACTTAAGAGTAACTCAATGACATAAACCAAATAAAATTTCAGACATCATGGCATGACAGTACCGAAAGATATGTAATGGCCAATTCAAATAAACAATTAAGGAAAGATGAAAAACAATTAACGGCTGAATCAAACATGAATAAGAAATCCAAGTTGCACATTAATCGTAAATGTGCAACTCAGCAAGACAGCAACTGGTATTTCTAAATATGCCAATTATATATTTATGTTGCAGTCAACTACGGGCTACAATAACATGGAGATGCAGAGAAATCTAAACCACAAATACTGCAAGGAGAACATAGCAAGGCACATTTAATATAAAGAAAAATAATAAGTTAAAAAAGATGCTAAATCATCTATATAAATACTTGGATGACAGGAGTTCAATCAAGGTAACACCAATAGTATAAAATTTATAGCTTGTTAATTAATCAGTAGTCTATTATAGAAGGACAATTGATCAATTATTTGATTGAATTACTCAATTAACAATAAAAAATCCCAATCAAGAGGAAAAATAAACATATAGATAATGATGAATAACAAGGAAAGACAGAATATCAACATGATTTTACATAGACTAAGCAGAAGATATGAATTCAAAACTCTTTCCTTCAAAAAAATCATGAAATTAGTATGAAAATATCAAAATCACTTCAGTTTACCCGATTATTCGTCCTAAAATTCACGTAGCCCAGTTAATAAAAAACTCAATCAAAGAAGCCTACCTGTGGTACCACCAAATTCCATCAAAACCACCAAAAGAGTCTTAAAATCAAGAACCCCTGATCATTACTACCACACCAACTCAATAAAAGATGTCTTCGTTTAAGATCATAACTACCGCACCAAAAATGTCAGAAATGCATTTAAAACGCCTCAAATTCATGCTGTTTGCCGTTTGGGTTTGAATTTCTTGCATATCTTCAATTGATTATACTTTAATACCTTCGATTCCCATCAAATGAATACATAATAAATTATAATCCATTCTTAATTTACAGTATATTTCTCTCAAGTGTTTTCTGCCAAACAGATTAATCCTAATGTGCAACTAAATACTAATTTTTACTAATTGGTTGAAAATCAAATCAGTACTTGTACCTTCTTGACTTCTTCTGCTGATAGTGCCCTGACCCTGAGTGCTGGTACCGTACAAAAGGCAAGCAGACAGTCCTATATTCTAATTTGGAACCCAAACCCAGTCCAATTGCTTTCCAAATGAAGCCCAAATCCTGAAGACAAAAAAGTAAATTACTCAGCCTATTGCCCCCGGCGGTGGCGAAGACGCTGAAGTAAAGGGAGGAGATGAAATTGAACACGGCTGTCAGCGTAAATTGGACGTTTCACGTTCGTCTTCTTGCTTGGAGTCTGATTGTGAGAGTCGTGAGCGAGAGAGATGAAAGGTAGGTTTCCAATGTGGGGAATTGGGCTGGGTGTTATAATTTTTATCTTGGGTTTCAAATTTTTCTCTTGGCTCAATCAATTGAAAGCCCAAATACTGAGTAAATTTACCTTGCTGAAGACGGTGCAGAGTTAACCGGTACTGGTAGATTGAAGCTGGCGAGCACGAGTGCCGGCAGGGTTATGAATTTGATTTTATTATTTTGGAAGTTTGAATTTTGCTCGTCGACTCCACTGCTGTGTTCTTCCTGTGCTTACTACAATTTTGCCTCTTCCACGAGATTAGGGCTTGCAGAAATATTTTGGTGAAATCGTGTTGAATAGCAACAAATTCTTCCCATTAACACGACTTCTCATTTTTATAATAAAAATAGCACTTTTAGCATTTCGTCGGAAGAACGTTACGAAAAATTTTAGAATGCAATGGTTACTTTCTGCTAAGAAAATTGTTCTTTGTCAAACAAAAATTAGATTTCTAGGGCATACGAATTTTTAAGGTACAATTACACCTATTCAAAGAAGTCTTGAATTCACTGAAAATTTCCTAATCAAATTCTTGACAAAACTAGTCTACAGAGATTTCTTGGATGCGTCAATTATGTGTCAGATTTTGTCAAAAGTAGTAGACTACTTTGTGCCCCTCTTTTCAAAAGACTACAGAAAAATCCAAAACCCCGGAGTAATGAGTGTACTTTAGCTATTCAAAATATCAAAAAAGTAATCAAAAATATTCATTGTCTCTCAATTATTGATCCAAGTGCTAGTCTTATTGTTGAGACTGGTGCGTCAGATTTAGGATTCGGTGGAGTCTTAAAGCAGATACCAAAATGGTCATATCAAGAACAGTTAGTCCGTTACTATTCTGGTGTTTAGACTAGATCGCAAAATAATTATTCTACAGTCAAAAAAAAATTCTTTCAATTATTCTCTGTGTTTCAAAATTTCAAGAAGATTTAATCAATAAAACATTTATTTTGAAAACAGACTGTAAATCATCTAAAGATGTTCTATAGAAAGATGTTAAAAATTTGGTATCAAAACATATTTTTGCCAGATGGCAAACTATTTTGTCTTGTTTTTAATCAATAAAAATTCTATTCTCAAAACTGATTGCAAAGTCTCAAAAGATGTTCTTCAAAAAGACGTGAAAAATCTTGTCTCAAAGCATATCTTTGCTACGTGGCAAGCTATTTTGTCTTGTTTTGATTTCAAAATTCTTTATTTACAAGGAAAAAATAATGTTCTTGCAGATTTCCTCACAGGAGAGTTTCTTACAAAGAAGAGATAAATTACGAGTGAAAGTGAGAACACTATAAAAGAGAGAGAAAGAAAAGGTGCCAACATAGATTGATACAACAAAGTTCTTGAGGACATGGCTTCCTCTACTGGAAATTGATCAAAAAACAAGAGCAAAAACAAAAACAAAATTGCTCTTCCTTCCCCATCAATCACATAATACATTCAAAATTTAAACATACTCTTGATTCAAAATACTCATCTTCAGATACCCTTTCTCTTGCTTCAAATAAATTTTTCGATCTTGGAAAGGCTCCTGAAAAACCCTCAAATTACAAAAAGGTTGTTCAAGTTGGTTCTGCAAAATTTCCAGAAATCAATCCAAAGCCATTTCAATATTTTGTCAAAAACAAATATCTTACCCTTTTCAATATTGAAACACCTTGGATTGAGAAATATTCAGATCTTACTGAATGTCTCTACGATCTTTTTCCCTCATCTTTCTTTTTTCGTCCAAATAACCTCTAAAAACCTCGTGAGTTCTATGAAAAGATCCTTCTTAAAACTGGATCTGCAATTATAACTCACACTCCAAATAAACAAAATCTTCAACATATCGACTTTTCAAAAATTTCAATTTGCAAAGTGTTGACATTTTCAACACCCTTGGAAAGAAAAGAAAATGAACCTCTCAAAAGGTGAAAATTTTTCTTCTCATTTCAATTATCTTGATTATCAAGAAGCTTGGTTCAATGTTTTCTTTTTTAGACCAGTTGATCATTCTTGGTTTATTCTTTTTCACCAAGCATGTCAAAATACTTTTCCAAAATTGTTTCAAAATTGGTTTGAATATTTTGGACTGGAAGAGAACATTTTACCCAATCTCTCTCTTCAAGGATTCAACCACTTCAAAAATGAGGCAAAAACATTTTTACAGTCTCAAGAGAATGTTCTTTTTCAATTTGCACTCAATTTCAAAGTCTCATGGATACTCTGTTGGGACTTTTTTGTGTTTCAAAGTACAGACAATCCTTACTGTCCAAAAAGAATTGTTAGAATATTCAAAATTAAATGGTGGTCCAAATTTCACGAGACAAACTGCTATCCCAAAGCTGTTAGTTCTTGGATACAGCTCAAAAATTGTGAAGGACTTTCCAAAACTTCAAAGAAACAACAAGAAGCTCAAGCTGATTTCCTTGCTAAGAAAAATAAGTTATTGGCCCTTCTTGCCAAATGCTCAAATCTTATAGAAATGGCAATTATTGCAGAAAAACTTGCTTTACTTGCAGAAATTGCTTCAAAATCTTCAGTTCAAGATTCTTCTGAAACAGTTCAGAAGTAGATTTCGACTTTAATCAAAATGAAGATGACTACTATAGAATTAATTTTGACGAGTCTCTTCATGATGAAATTCAAAAGACCAAATGACTACATGAACAAAGTAATCTTGATGAATTTAGAGATTACCGAGTTCATAATTCAAGAATTTTACTTTTCAAGATTTGATCGCTCAAAAGAGGATCTTTGCCGACAAAAGATTTCATCTGATAATAAAGAAAGTATCTTCTTTATTAAAGCAACTTTTGTCAGATCAAACTTTCGGTCAAAAGAAATTGTGATTGATTCTCCTACTTTTGGAAAAAGTAGTCGACAACCACTATTCAATCAAGACTTCAGTCAACTACTCAAGATTCCTTCCATGTTACTTTTTCTTGTACAAATTCAATGTAATCAGAGTTTAGACGGGAGATAAATTCTCATTTCAAGATTCATTGTAATTTTCAAAAT